>LOEQ01007911.1:29356-53724 GCA_001685075.1 Bramus lutescens
AGGAGGGGAGGAGATGGAAATTTTTAATAATAATAATAATAAATGATTTAAAAATGTAGACTTTTCTCAACAATGAAACATGTCTGATTCTGGCAGCACCTACTACTTCAAGAGGATGATGGGCAATGAAGAGGCTCCTTATGGAGTTTGTTAGACATTTGAAACTGCTCTTGCCTTGACTGCTTGATGTTATGCTATATAAACTGTACATGCAGGACCAACAAAAAATGACTGCTAAATTTATAGTTTTCCTTAACTATGATAAAAGATAAATTAGATATAAATATTGTAACTGTAACTCTTGCTTGACACCTGTTTTGTTTTATGTGATTTTACTATGTTAAAGTTAAAACCTTCCTTTTTATTTAGACAAAATGGGGAGATATGTGGGATTCCCCTCTGAATGCTATGAGAGAAAGCAAACAGAGTTAAGGAGATGCCATATAGCTGAGGAAGACTTCAGCTGCCAGGCAGAACCTTACCAGTAGGCCACAACCTTAAGGCAATACACAAATTAATAGAAATGGGTTAATTTAATATGTAAGAGTTAGCTGAAAATATGACTAAGCTATTGGCCAAACAGTGTTGTTATTAATATAGTTTCTGTGTTATTATTTGGGTCTTGTGTCCGGAAAATGAGCAGTCTTTGTCTAGAAATGTGACAAATTTTTTCACATTTAACAAAAATACATGCTATCAGTATGGTTTACCAATACCTCACTGAAATAGCAACTGTCAGTTTTGCAGGTCTCCCATAGAAGAACATGACATTGCAGTAAGACTAAGCATCTCCCCTTGTGTTAAGGTTGGGCAATGCAACTCAATAAGAGGAATAGGGCTACAAATGCCTGCAAAACAGTCAGAGACAGTTCCTTCTCCCACTGCTAGGAGTTCCACAAGAAGGTCAAGCTAAACAACTGTCACATAGATGCAGAGGGACTAGGTCAGTACCCAGCAGGTACAGGTTGTCAGCTTAGTCTCTGTGAACCCCAATGAGCCGAGGTTGAGTCTATGGGTTTTCTTGTGATGTCCTTGATCACTATGGCTTTTACAATCCTTCCTTCTCTTCACAAGAATTTCCTGAGCTCGACGTAATATTTGACTGTGGGTCTCCTCCTCTGTTTTCATCGGTTGCTGGTGAAGCCTCTCTGATGACTATTGGACTAGGCACTGATTTATGAGTACAGGCAGCATTACACTGACTTTTTTTTTCATGTTGTGTTTAGTTCTATTCTAGGTCTCTGAGCCATCCAGCCTCTAGGTCCTGGAACTCCAGGCAGTCTCAGGCATGGGCTTCCTCTCCTGGCATGGGTCTGAGGCTGGAACAGTCATTGGTTGACCACTCCCCTTAACCCAGAACATCCCACAGGCAGGAGAGACTGTAGGTGAAAAGTTATGTAACTGGGTTGATGTCCCAGTCCCTCCACTGGAAGTCTTGCTTGATCACAGGAGTTGGCCATCAGGCTATATGTATCTGCTATTGCTTGGAGTCTTAGCTAGGGTCATCTTTGTAGATTTCTCCAAGTTTTCTTTGCATCAGGCTTCTACCTCACCTTGAAAAGCACCCCTTTCCAGTCCTCTTTCAATACCATCTCCCAACATCCCTCTCCTACCTGATCCCCATGTTCCCATCCTCACCTACCCCCAGCTCCCCAATGAAATCTCTTCTATTTACCCTTCTCTTTGAGATCTGGGCATCCCCCCCTTGAGCCCCCCTTGTTACCTAGCATCTCCTGGTCTGTGGATTTCAGCACCTTATCTGTCTTCCTCAGAACTTGATAAATGGGATGCTAGTGTAATGTTTGGTAGAATTACCTACAGCTGACAGTTGCTGGATACTTTGTTCAGTCACCATGAGATAACATACTGAGGAAAGCCACAGAACAGGTGGAAGGTAGATTTTTTTCACATTTAGCAAAAAATACATGCTACCGACATGGTTCATCACGGCCTCACTAAGATATCAACTGTCGGTTTTGCCACCAAAAACCTGATTTTGCTCAACATACCACATTCTGTGTAGTAAGTGACCATGAAAAGTCAGGAGCTACTTTGCATTCCTCCCTCTCTTTCATAGGACATCAACATATTCATTCATGCCTCTGCAGACTCCTGAACATTTACTTTGTATTTGTATCTTACTGTAATATTTCCTTTAATCGTGCTTTGCATCTGTGATGTCCCCAGACTTTGATATTTTGACTGTTTAGTGCCTTGTGCATCTCCTCATCAAGTTCCAATAGCCCTGAATGTGAGAGTCAAAATTAGTATTTCCTCCTTTAAGTTAATGTTAATGTTCTCACATATTCTGCCACAGTGATGAAAAAAACCTGAGTAATGCATTTTACTTTTGTCTCTGAACCTACTGCAGATTTGCAATGGGGAGTTTACATAGTGATGTCTTATGTTCTTTCAACATATTATCAGTCATTGTGGGTATTTCATTTTGAGAAATTCATTCCTGTTCAATAATGGTGATCAGGCTCGTATCTATGATACCACACATCCCTGGTATGAAACATTCTTCTAAGGACCTCCTTCTTTATCGAAGGAGTTAAGAAAAATTTAAGGTTTTGGTGCTATTTATGACCACTACTTTTGAAATGACATTGGTCCTAGGCAACCTGAGGTAACAGAGGAAGGAAACATGGATATTAATAATCATTCAATATACCTAACATCTTCTAATATCCCCCATATTTGGGTGAAGATGCAGAGAATCTGAAAACCCTGAACATGCTTCTTCATATCTTTTACTCAAATCCTCAGGACCTTCCTTTCTAAGTGAGAAATGAAGCATCCACATTCATCACATCATAACATCTGTTTATTCCCAGTGCACACATTCTTTAATATCACAACTGTTACACACATCCCCATAGGACTCAACTTTATGGGTAGGATATAATGCTTATGTGCAGCTGCAAATATCTTTGGTCTTACAGACTGTACTCATTTCCAAGGTGACTAGATCAATGGCCCTCATACAGAATCTTTGGTCGTCACTGTTATTGCTTTCCCACAAGCATGAAAGTTTTTCATATTTGAAAATTTAAGACAAGTAAGGCAAAAAGAGTCTTATTTTGGAAATTTGGCAACATAATAAAACTATAAGCTATAAAATCACTTTAGTTAATGCAGGTTCTCATACTATCTCTGAGGAGAACACTATGAAAGGGTCTCTAGAGTTTACTTAGTTTATTAAGTTCTTCATGGGGACATGGTGACTTCATGAGACTCAGTGGTAGATAAGAACTCAAAAGAAGGAGCTCAGCAAGAAGTAGCAGGTAAAAAGCACAAGCATAAAGTGTAAAGTTCATAGTATACGTTAGTGAACTACTGAAAGCATCAAACAGTGCATTTGGAAAATGGGAGAAAAAGTTAACTCAATTGAGTATTAAATAAACCCCCTGAGAATGGAAAATGCATGAACCCTAGTTAGTGCCCACTACTCTGTGTGATCTCCCTCAGTGAAACTCAGGCACTCTGATTAAGATGATGAGGTGACATCATGGGCAAGAACCCATTTGGAGACTGTGACTCCACTGGACTGAGATCAGAAGTCTGGATGAAATTCAGAAGAAATGTATACATAATTTCTCACTCAAAAAGTATTTATCATCATCATAGTGTCTGGCATAAGATTATTGATTAAAAATATATTAGCCATTATCATGAGTATTCAAGAACTCAGCTCCATGAGCCCAGTAAAGAGGACAAGCAAGTGAGTCCTTTGTATACATTTATAGTCTGTCTCTGAAAACACAGCTGTATTCTAGTAGTCTCCTGGAATCGAGTTCTTTTGTTGGAAGAGGATTAGGAATTATCTCCGAAGGTTTGCTCATAAAAGTTCAACATCAGGGATACCAGACTTGTCTAACTTAGAGATTTTAATGTAACAACTGAACACTGATTTGTGGCTTTCAGTTAATGACTTTATACTTTTGCCTTTTCAGCAAGAAAATATATATTATTCATCAGATTAATGAGATTTAGGCAGAACATACAGATACAAGAGAAAGACAATAACAAATGGCTGTAGACTTTAGAATCTGATCCAAATGCATTAGTCATTTTCATCAAGTGCATGAGCTTTATGACGTTCATAGCATGCTAGCATGCTAAAACCATATATGCACAAAATAGACCTGTAGAAATCAAGACAAGTTTATCTGAAGGCTTTTTCTTCCTCTTCCCAAACATAAAAGTAAAGATACATCTAAACATCATTTATTAACTACAGATACTTTAGTTGTGGGGTCTTTCAAGGGCATCATGGGATAGTTAGTAACATCCTAGGTATTTATTCAGAAAACAGTAGCATTTCCTGCTGTTACAAGAGTCAAAATTCTCCAAACACAGACAAAGGCCCCCAGGATGTACATCTCAATTTGAGAAATTATATTTTAGAGGCACAGTACTTACTGGAGTGGGGTGGAAGAGTCTCTGATAAAGAAATAATTAGAAATAGTTAGAAAGAGCTTCTGCTTAGAGTTGACTAATTCTTAGTGCAAAGCATACTGAACTTCAGTAATACTGAAGAAGTGGGTGTTTTCTCTTACACATTACATCCTCAGAAGTAGAGAGCTGTGCAATGTAATTTCCTTCAGAACCAATGCTTTACTTGTTTCTCTGAAGACATCTGCCCTTACGGCACTGACACAATTTAAAAATCCAATACAAGGCTCGTCTTCTTGCTACACCTGCAGGACATGGCTTTTTATTTTTATATGCCTTGTCAGGTCCCACAAGCATAACACTTGCAGATGACAGGAGCTCTGAAAGAGGTGGAGTGTGTGCTCAGGTCACTCCATTCAGAAGCACTTCTCTTCCTGTGAGCTTGGTACCAGGCTAGCCTGATGCTGACATTAAAAGAAAGTGACATAGATGCTTAATATCAAACTCAGGGCTGTCTGAGCACAGTGTGAGGGGTAACAGCAAAACAACAGATACATATAAATACATATTAAATGCACATTTGAATGGAAAGTGCTGGACTGTCAATGACAAAAAGCAATGATTTTATACAAACCTCCTTGATCGAGCTTGACATGGCACACTTAAATGTTTATGTGGTTCAAATTCTATAATACAAATACTTATACAATACAATGTCGCTACCAAGATTCAGAATTCCAAAACAGAAATATAAAACAAAAATTTTTATACTACCAGTCAAGCCTGTAAGTCTAGCACAGATGTGCAAACTGTTAAGACATCCAACATCAAGGATAGTTTTTGTAGATTTCACTTGTTTTGAAATGTGATGGGAAAAACAGTCTTTAGCAGAAAATGACACATAGTAATTTTTTGGAAGAAATATGCATCATTGTAAGGAGACAAAATGTAAGCATATTTTTGGTAAGAAGGAATAAGTAGGAATATAAGTTTGGGAGGTAGACACTCTAAGGTGAAAGAAACCACAGCTCTCAGTTCTTAATTCCTCAGGCATTACCAAACATGCAGAGCTGCTGAGGGAGAATGTAAATCTGTATCATAGATGCCAGGCACAGCTCCTGGCAGAGCAGAACCTCAGATATGTTACAGAAAAATTCGCAAGAATCTCGCAAGTCCTTGTAACAGTTTCAAAGGAACCACATATCTTCCTTTCTCTTTTCTCAATTAATGTCATTCATTTTGTGAAGCATATTCTGATTATTGAACTATATTGCATTTCTCACAGCAAAGTGAAACACGCCTGTTCCCATCACTGGCAACTCTTTTACAAATATTTCTATGTATGTTAATGACTTACTTAAGGCTTGGAATCTAAAAATAAACATAAAATTATTTTATGTGCTTATCACCTCATTCTGTATAGGTTTGTTAAATGACATTAATATCATTTGGAATATATCATTTTGTTTTGTGTTATGTTATTCTTAAAAGGCAAGGTCCCCAATACCTATGATGGCATTTGAATTCATGAGGTCAAGTGGACTCCAGCCTCTAGTGTCTGAGTGGCTCTAATTAGAATTCAATTCACCATGTTTGGCTATTTCCAAAATCTTCTATTCATCATAAGCAATTACCTAGCTTATAAATTGCAATGTACTGGCTGGTTTTGTGTGTCACATTGACACATGTTAGAGTCATCAGAGAGGAAGGAGCCTTAGTTGAAGAAATGCCTCCATGAGATCCAGCTATAGGGAATTTTCTCAATTAGTGATCACCATTGGGGGTGGTATCACCCCTCAACTGGTTGCAATGGGTTCTATAAGAAAGCAGGCTGAGCAGGCCATGGGAAGCAAGCCGATAAGCAGCACCCATCCATAGCATCTGCATCAGCTCCTGCCACAGGATTCTATCCTGTTTGAGTTCCTGTCCTGACTTCCTTAAAGAGTGAATAGCAATTTGGAAGTATAAGCCAAATAAACCTTTTCCTCCATAACTTGCTTTTCAATCTTGTTGTTTCTTCATGGTAACAGAAATCCTAACTACGAAATAGGGTTGTTGCTGTTTTTGTCTGTTTGTTTGTTTTTTTAAGTATTAGATGCTGGATTGGTCCTGACTACTTTTTAAATGCTCTTTCTCATTAAAACTACCTTTTCATAGAGGAACTTAAAGGATGTTGGGAGAGCATGTGCCTATGAACTCTCTTTATGGTCCCGGTCTACCTTAGGAAACAAAGGAGAGTGGCATGCATCACCATTTTGATGAAATAGTAAAAGCACAGACACTGTCTAGTACAGACTAGAGTAGACGGAAAAATAAATGACGGATGAGAAGGCTAGATCTCCAGGAAGCGCAGATCAAAAACCAAAAAGATTAATTTTCAATTTATTCCACATTCTTCCCTATATCAGTAGATGAGGTGAAACATCATGGTATCAATTCAATGATCTGTTACACAAGGATAAATAAAAACAAAGATCATGAGTAATTTGCTTCTGAAGATCTTTACCAAAGGTCTCTGAACTGATAATTCCATTTACATCCAAATATCAGTCTCTGAACTCATAATTCCGTTTACATCCAAATACCATTGGGCCAGTGCTATAATGTTGAGGTGGCCCAATGGTAGTCTGTGATATTAAGTGGAATGGACTGAGAAGCCAGACAAACAGCCGGACCTCAAATTTCAGGGCTGTGTTCTCTTGAACCACACAGTGGCAATTGCCACCTTTGCCTACATCAAGAAGGTAAGGGTGAATTTCTGCTCAGAAAGAGATGGAATTACAGAATTTTATGATGTCAACTGCTTATTCCCAAAGTCCCTGTGTAATAGAAAACTGCAAATGAAGGCAACATTTCCATTCTGCTGGAAGGGTTTTAGACACTGGTGGGCATGCAAATACAGGAAGAAATGTGTGACTCAGAAGACTTCCTGTTAGTGCTGACAAGCAATTCTGCCTTCTCTTTACTAAAATCGTTTATGTCATCATTGTTTTCCTAGTATTTTCATCGGAAAATTGCTATTTCTGTTCCCAGATATTTAAAAAGAAAATTCTAACTAAATTCTTAACCCAGTGGAAAAGGAGACAGAAAGATTATAAGAGTCAAAAGGTATAGAAGACACCAGGTGAACAAGGCCCTATAAATCAGCTGAGAAAGGCACACATAACCTTACAGAGACTGAAACAACAAGCACGGGGTCTATTGTGGTCTTCATCAAGTCCTGTGTTGTGTGTTTGTGTGTGTGTTGTGTGTGTGTATGTGTATATTAGCTTTTAGCTTAGTATTTTTATGGGATTCCTACTGTTGGGTTCCTGTGTACAAGTTCAATACAATAGTTTTTGTTTCATATTATGATAACTGTTTTGTCATGTTTGGCTGCTATGTCTTAGAAGTCTGTCTTTTCTAATGGCAGGCAAACTGGAAGGGAGGGGAGGAGCTGTGAGGAGTGGAGGGAGAGACAAGTATAATCAGGACATATTGTATGAGAAAAACATTTATTTTCAATTAAAGGAAAATTTAATAATAATAATAATAATAAAATAAAAATACCTTGTTGGCTAGGATCAGTCAAAACAGTGTTTATGCAGGTCTTTCTAATCAATTATGTTTTCAATAGAAAATAAAAATTATGTATGAATGCTTACAACTCTAAGAAATTTTCTAGGAATAGGATAGTCATATATTATTTATATTCATACACACATACACATACATATACATATTCATAGGCTCTTGGATGTTTTTAAGCCTTAATGAAAATTTTTGATATGTCAAATATATTAAAATTATCCCATAAGCTAAGATTATCCTTATATAACCCAAGAAACACTTGCATAAATAGGGGATAGAGTTAAAGTATGGGATTCTTGACATGCTAAGCTCTCTACAAAAACAATCAAGAAAGGGACAGAAAACCAGGTATAGAAGCAAGCAGAGGAAGGAGCTCCACGGCAGGCCGAAGAATTTTGAGAATTACTCAGCAAGTTGCATGTGCTAGCCAGACTGCTGTATCTTAGAAAATGCATTTCCTCAGCTATTTCTTTCCCCAGCTGTTTCTTTACCTGAAATATTTCTATTATAAATGTCTTTTACCTCTCGTTATGTGCTGCTAACAGTTTATTGTGTGTAGTTTTCTATCCTGGCTTATGGAATGGTCTGAAATTCTGCCCTTGTTCTTTGACATTTTTAGCATATCAACTTGAATACCCTGCTTCCCGAAATAAAAGGTAAAAGAAACTTTTCTGTGCAGAGAACACAAGACACATAATCTGTTTTCAGAAGGCAGATGAGGATCTATTCCAAATGCTGACAAAGTAGGAAAGGAAAAATGAACCATCATGTATCTTTAATGAAGCTTTTGGGGAAATATATCTGTATCTATAGAGATGTATCACTCGGGGATTGCTGTTTTTTAACGTATGTTTTCCAATTTGGTTAATCAAAATGTTACTTGATTATATCCACCCTAAGTTTAGTTGGATTTTAAAACAATACTGTATAATGATCAAATTTAAGGTAATCTATTTTAACAAAATCAGCTGAAAGCTAAAAACAAAGTTCTGAATAGTGGCAACAATAAAGAATGACTGATAGAGAATTACATTAAATTTTTACGGAGGAAATTGGCAAATCATTGAGTCCTAAACCAAAATATGCAGTTTCAAGACTTTTATCAATGATTCATTATGAGTAATGGAGGTTACATGGATCAATACCCAAATACATTCACATAAACTGCTACCTAGGAGGGAAAGGAGAAGGATTGACAGTAAAAGTCAGGAAAATAAAACTGGTCCTTGCTCTGAAATTCTATGGTGACCAGCAGTTGTACTCATGTTTTACTGGATGTTTAAATCTAACTATGGATTTGAGCTAATCTCTACCGCAGACAAGATCTGCTTTCACTAATATTATAGCACTTTCATTAATTTTGTATGACAAAAAAGAGAAGTTAAGCAAGATCATAATTATGTGAAGTTACTAATTTATGGAAGGATAACTATATGTGTGTTTCAACGTTTTATAGCACAAAATATTTCTTCCAATTTTATTTTTGTTAATGATAATATCTCAACTTCAAAACTTGGTGCAGAACTCAACTGAATCAGTTGACTTTCTGCTCAGAGGGAATTCGAACAGGGTAAAGTACACTGTAAATAATGACAGACTCTATAGCGGGTTTCTATAACAATATCATTCTTCAAATGGCTAAGATAATGCAAAGGAAGCCTTTTTAAATGGGGGTCATTGAGTTTTCAGAAGCTCCACTTACTTGCAGGCTGCCTCTTAATGCTCCTCTTTTTAACTGTAGTACTCTGTTCTAGAAAGAAGTTAGGGGAAAATGCTTCTGAGTTATTGAAGGTGATAAGTGGAGACAGATGCAGGAGTAATGATCTTCCAGGAGAAAAAAAAAACCTTCAAAGTCAACCTTGGAAAAAAATTCATTGCAGATAATCCTGTCATGTGGATATAGGTTCACTTTTAAAAAATGAACTAGATCCTCAATATTTCCTACTGTTAATGAAAATGTTATAATTATAAATCATTGTCTAGTCATGCATGTAATACTGTCTCTCACTGATATCGTAAATAATTCCATAAAATAAACACCTGAACCCAAAAACTAGCCAGAATTAATTTAAATTTAAGTAATGAGGCAAGTGCCTTGGAAGCCCAAAGACACCATCTCTATCAGTTTGCTGGTTGTTACGTAATGTCTAAATATGAATTCTACAACCCAATATAGGAAACATAAGTATAGACTCTGATTTCAAATACAGATAGATCTCATTTCAAAAGAAAATAATTAAGGAAAGAATGGAGAGGGGCATGCAGGATTAGGAAAAGGGAGCTCCCTGGTTTTCAGCAAAATAGGGTAGGCTGGTACATGTGGAAAAAAGCCTGGAGTGGAACACAATAATGTTTTAATCATCTTAATGAAAACTATTTCAAACATAAATATAAATATAGGCATGTGCTTAAAATGTCTTATCACATATTTATCTCCTGTACAGAGAAAAAAATAACAAAGGATAAATGAAAATAAATATTTTATTAATCCTAATCTTTAATTTGAATAAACACTCCTTCATATTTTCCAGTCTTTCCTCTTGTCTTTACTTGTTTACTGGTGAACTGAATTTGAAATAGAGATATATATTCAGAATACTAAGCAAACCTGCAAAAGTTAAAGGTGTATATAAAATGTGATCATGACTATGAAAATAATAAAAAATTATCAGCAATGGCTGAGTATGCTATTGTGTGTCTTTTCATTGTTCCAGGCCTTTCTTCCAAAACCATACTTAGGGAGCATCTCTAACAATATTATCTTTGAAGAAACAGAAATGGATTGACAACTGACATTTATTTTATACATGCAAAATTCCAAAGGGATTTTTGAAGCAACAGGTTAGATTTCAATATCATGTCACCAATGCCATTTCTAGACCTGTCAAAAATAACAGTTGTTACATATTAACACTGTTTCCAAATTTAGGAAAGGAAAAGTATTTCCCATAATATTTAATTATACATGTACATAATTTATGCATGATTTCATATAATTATGCATCTCCATGAGCATTAATCTTGTTCTCTTCCTGGTACTTCTGGAAAAAATAGCTTGAACCAAGACTGTGTTGATGAGATGTCTCTGTGTGCAATTTTTATATAAGAATCATAAAATAGATTAAATTATTCAAATTTCTTCTCACTGAAAAAAATTTAAATGTTTCCCCCTTCCTCTCATTCTTCTCTCCCTCTTGTTCTCTCTCTCTCTCTCTCTCTCTCTCTCCCCATTCTGTCCTTCTACTTGACTAAATCTTAAAGTATGTACCACTTAAGAGCTGCTTGACATCCAGAAACCCTTTCCTTTGATGCATATGATCAAACATTAACAAAAGTGATATACAAAAGTAGGATAAAGAAAAAATATGTTAAGAAAATAATCTAATGTATTTATTAAACATACACAGTAAATTTTATAAATAATGTACTTCATAATAACTATTACAATTATACTCAGGGTCCCAGGAGTCAAAATCTTTGTAGCCCATGAAACCCAATGTCTCTTCAACCGCTCTTTAAATATTTTATTTATTTTAAAATTATATCTATTTGTTTTTGTCTGACTGCAGGTTAGTGCACATGAGTGCAGTGTCCATGGAGGCCAAAAAAAAAGAGCTTAAAATGTTTTTGAGTTGAAGTTACGAGCAGTTGTAAACGACCAGATATGAGTGTTGAGAACTGAGCTCAGAGATCCTCAGCAAGAGCATGTACATTCTCTTAGAGGCTGAATCATCTCCCCAGCCCACTAAGTAATCTCTTAATGAATACAACGTTTGATTTGTAATCTAGTGCAATTAGCAACATTATTCTAAAATAGTGAAACATTTCTATTTATGATATAACTAGAGGAATTTCTTCCAGCTCTCACAAAGCCTTGGGGATCAGATATTAGAATTCTTTCTTTTGAGGAATCTTCCCCTTAGTCAGCAGCCCTACAGAATGGTACAGCAAGAATTCTGACACAGAATATCAGTGCTAACAGAGACCCAAAGCAAGTCAAAAGGAAATAAATCTGCAGTAAGAACTAAAATAGGCCATTCTTCCTTGTAGAAATGTTGACAAAATAAAACAAATGTTGAAAAGCTATCGTATCATAATTTATTTTATACCTGGGTTTCAAAGGATGCTCCTGCATTTTATTGGCTCTGTCACTTCAGCTAAGACACTGCGCATTTCTATATGACAGTGTCCTTCTCTAAAACAAGGGAGACATTCTGTAAGCTTTGTGGATACATTCTGTCATCTTTCTAAAACATACTCATTCATTTATTCAACAAATACCTGAATACTTCCTATGTGCCAAGTACTTTTCTAGAAACAAGGAAGCAGAGGGACAAAGGATCCTGCTCTCATAAAATATGCACAGTGATCAAATGGAGAGGGCAGTGAGGATTTGTAGAGATTGACATATTAAGATTAGTGACATCTTCAATAAAGGAGAGGTGATGATGAAGCAAAGGAAGATATGGTCACTATTTAGTCATTCCCAGAATGTCACTTAGCTGAGGCAAGACAGGCAAGTTTATATCAGCAACACAACCAGCTGAGAGTGATGCTTTCTCAGAAAAATAAATGAGCAGCATGGGCAAAGATGGGCAGAACAGAATGGACTCTTGGAATAAAATGAGCAATGGAATAAGCATAGCAGAAAATCAGGTCATAAGAACAGACAGTGGCCAACAGGGAAGCAGAGTTGACCATGGCCTAGACATTACACTGCATTCTAACTGCAATAGGCAGTTAGGGTGTGCAATCAGCTGAAGGAATAAATTAAGGCAGTTCACAGGAGGCTAATGATATTGCTATGCAATTATCACACATTAACTTGACAATGTATGTCAAGTATTAATAAGGTACACAGCATACTGTGTGTCCAAACTTAGTGATATTTATTATTCTTATTTATCCAATGAATTCTGAAAAACAGAGTTGTTCATCAATCCATTCTCCTCAGAATCAATCTCAGTTAAACTTTCAAGTTGCAAAGAGTTATAATTGCAAAGGGTAAAAGCCTTATAACCTGGTGGGGAGAGGAGTATAGGACTTTCCCACAGTACTGGATACTTTTCTGCTGTTGTGATAAGACACCATGACTGAGGCAACTTAGAGGATTTTTGGGATTACAGTCTTGGAGGGTTAGAGTCCATAATGATAGCAGATGGCTTAGAAATCAAGTTTCTGGAGCAGCATCAGAGAGCTCACGTGAACAACAAGACAGAAAAGCAGGAAGCAGACAGCACAGAAGGATTTGAGTTTTTTGAAGCCTCAAAGTCTGTCCCAGTGACATACCTCCTCCAAAAGGGCCACACCTCCTAATCCTTCCCAAACTGCTTCACAGACCAAGGACCAACTATAAACATAGAAGCCTCTGGAGGCCATTCTCATCAAAAACATAGTACCCACATACAACGGCATTATCTGTGGAAGCACACTTCAGTTTAGAAGCAATGAATGTCAGTTAACTAACCAGAAAAGCCTGGAAAGTTACACTTTATCCATTACTTTGATACTTATTTCCTTTAAACCTTAAGAAGCAGAGTTTAACAACCAGTCCATGTATTCAGTAGCTGTAGAGCAAAAGTCTAACTCAGACATTTAAGCCAGCATTGATATTTTAAATTCCCTTAACAGTCACGTAATACTATACTATACTGATTATCATTTTTACAAACACAGTGGAATCTGAAATCTTGAACAACAAAGTCAGCAGAGTAACTTTCGTCTTAGGGATAAGGAGAAATTTTAGTTTACATCTTAGGCAAATAGGCCACCTCTGCCCAGGTATCAGGCCCGCAGCTGATGATGTTAAAGAACCTGGTATTGTTTTACCCAGTAACTTGGATGTACCTCTGAAGAACTGAAATTGCTCTGCTCAGGAACTGCCAGGAGGGCAATAATGATGATGGAGCAGAGCCACTGGTAGTTCCTCAAAGCCAATGGTTCTCAACCGCTGGGTCACAGCTCCTTTGTCAAACCTCTTTCTACAGAAATATTTACATTATGATTTATAACAGTAGCAAAATTACAGTTATGAAGTAGCAATGAAAGTAATTTTATGGCTGGGGGTCACCACAACATGAGGAAATGCATTAAAGGGTCTCAGCATTAGGAAGGAAGGGTGAGAACCATGGCTCTGATCCATCCCTAAAAGAAACACAGGAATAAAAACTATGAAAATGTGGACAGAGACTCCTGCACATCTATAACCATGTGGCTGTTACCTATGGTTACCTGTGCTCTTCAGTCCTCAGTGTCCTTACTTCTATATGGCTAAAGCAGGAGGGCCCAAGACACGCAAAAGGCAATGGGGAGGGGAAAGACATGGTGCTTTCTCTTTGTGACCTCATGTGTCACCTGCTTCTCAGTCATCAACCTTCAATACTAACTCACTTGAAGTTAAAGGTGATACTCATTCTATGGAAGCACAAATTGATGTGGGTCAGAAAATAAGCACTTCTTCCTAGGTAACTCAGAGTACTGGGATTTGAATGCTAGCTGCCTCTACTCTAAGTCACAGTCTGAACCAGGAAGTTGTATGTTCTCCTAAACATGTAGTTAATGACAAAATGAATTGCTGTGGGGTTAATCCATGGAAAATACAAAGCACTTGAACAAGGAGCAGCAAAATTCTAAGATTTCATATACATTTACCCTTCCTCTTTTCTATAAGTTGTTAGTGAAGTTTAGTCTTATTAAAACTATCACACATGAGAACACCTTAAATAAAATACAAGACTGCTCTTTATAGAATGTGAAATAATTCTCAGTATACATATTTCAATCTTTTATCACCAATTCATGTTTCTTAATAATGTAAATGTGTTGAATAGTCACTATGGATATTAAAAATGAATGCCAGAAAGCCTTTGGGTGATTTGTGATCCGAAGCTTTGGGTTTACTTCTTTCACTGATTAAGAGAGCGTCTATACTGTGCTTTCTTGGGAATTGGGCAGCTGCCTTCGGTTATGCATCCCTCTTTCCTTAGCTATTTTATGATTTTCACGTTTCTCAGTCAACTCACTTCTGAACAAGGCTTTCTTCATGTACCACATATGCTGTGAGATCCTTACAAGCATCAGCTTATACCCATCTGTCTTGTTTATTTCACTCTTTCGGGGAGCCTGCCAACCAGCTCCCAATAAATCACATGGAAGCGTATTCTTAGTTATAGATGCCCAGCCTTAGTTTGGCTAATGACTTGCAAGCTTTTCTTAACTTATTCCAACTACCTTTTGCCTATGGACTTGTCCTTTTCTTACTTCTGTATACTTCACTTTTGTTCTTACTCGATTTCTGGCTAGGTGGCTGGGTGGCCAGGTGGCTGGAACCTGAAGTCCTCCTCTCCTTGTTCTATCTTGCTCTTCCTCTTTGTTTTTCCTTCTATTCATACTCTCTGCCTGCCAGCCCCACCTATCCTTGCTCCTGCCTCACTATTGGCCATTCAGCTCCTTATAAGGGCTGTCAGGTGTTTTAGGCAAGCAAAGAATCACAGTTTCACAGAGTTAAACAAATGCAGTATAAACAAAAGTCACACACTTTAAAATAATATTCCTCAAAACATCTTCTCATCTACTTAATTATGGGAGGCACTTTTTACTACACTCTGTAGAATTACTAGCCTGTTCACGAACATGAAAGGGGAAATACTTAGCAATGCTTGAAGCAAACACTCTCCTCTGATGTGCCTTGGTAGGTAGCTGGCACTCTGGCTACGTTCCTCATTCTGTGACTTCTTAGATATGACAACATTTTGAAAAGTGCCCCATGTGTCCTCCTCCCCCCAAAAATAGAAAACAAAATGTAAAAAGAACTTGATAGTTTTTTTCAAGGCCTCAGTTCCCAAGTCCCAACCCCGAAGCTAATCCCATGCTCAAATGAATGAGGGGGTATGAGGAATACCCTCAAAAGACAAAACCTCTGCCTTTTATGGAAGAAGCTTACAAGAGTGTAGTTGTTTTTTACTCTTCGCCTCTTTTACTCTTTGTTCTTTTGATGGGGGCTCCACCCAGCTACCAAATAAATACACACTTGAAGGCTTACTATTACTTATGGATGCCTGACCTCAGCTTGGCTTATTTCTAGACAGATTTTCTTAAATTATCCCATCTACCTTTTCTCTCTGGGATTTTATCTTTTGCTATTTGTGTATATCGTTCTTTCTTTCTTACTCCTCGTCGGGCTGGGTAGCTGGCCTCTGTGATCCCCCTCACCTCCTTTCCTTGCTCCTTGATCTTTCCTTGCAGATTTTTCCTCTTATTTATTCTCTCTGCCTACCATTCCTGCCTATCCTTTCTCCTGCCTTGTTATTGGCTTTTCAGCTCTTTATTAGACCAATCAGGCATTTTAGACAGACAAGGTAACACAACTTCACAGAAAAAAACATACAATGTAAAAGAATGCAACACATCTTTGCATCACTAAACAAATGTTCCACAGCATAAACAAATGTAATACATCTTAAAATAATATTGCACAACACAAGAGCAATGCTTTTCTTCAAATTATGTTTTCCACTAGTTCTAAATAAAACTTAATATTATTGCTGAAAATTTAGATACTATTATAGTTGAAAATTTAAGAATTCAGAAATTTCACCATATATCACCCCGATGCTTATTTTATTATCATAGTACATATAGAATTCTGCTATTTTATTTAGCCCTTAAGTGTGACTCAAGTCACGTATTTTGATGTGCCTAAAGTATCTCATTAATGCTGTGTTCTATCAAATACCTATTGACTGAGCACTTAAATTTACAGTGTTTCTTTTCTTAGTCCTGGGCACTGAATCCATGGCTCACACATGCTAGGTAAGCACATTGTCAAAAAGCTTTGGTGTGGCATATCACCAACTCACATTGTTCTGTTCAGTTGGAGCAAGGTCTCATTAAGTTGCCCAGTTAGGCCTTGAACTCTGAAGTCCAGGGAAGGTCTTTAGCTGGCTTTGCTCATTTAAAGCTTTGCCATCCTGTCTATCCATCTGCAATTCCTGATTTGCTGCTGCATTCTGTGCCACTATGCTGAGAAAGCATGTACAGGGCAGGGTCTCCTTCGCATGTTTTTTTTTCTTTCTTTTTTTTTTCTTGGCTAATGTGATTAGATATCAAAATGGAAGTTGGGAACTTGTAAAATGAAAATTAGATGTTGAGAGGATTCTTAACTCAAAATAATAAACTCTTGTTCTGATAAGTTGATTAAATAAGCAGCGTGATGTTCTGTGATAAATTTGTGATATTAAGTCCCAGAATGAGAAAAGATTAAAGCTGCCTTAAGGCAGGCAGCCTTCCACTCACCATGGTCTCCCTAACAAATTCATTAAGTTCTAATCAAAATGAGCCCTTAAAGTTTCCACTTGCACTCTAGCGTTAGAGCAAAGCATTCGGTATTCTTCCACAGTTATGTGTACTGTGAGTCTAATTTTCCACATGGACTCATACAGGTTGGAATTTGTCATGTGTCAGAGTGTGGTCCAGAGTGTCCAGAAAGGACAGGGGACTCTGGACTCTGCTGTCAGTAAGATTTGTGAGTCAAGTCAAGCCTGGCCATTCTCTAGATGCATGGGCCATGGTAGCAGGTAACACGTGAATGGCATTACATGTGTTAGAAAGCACTGTGTGAGGCCCAAGCAAACGAGCTGTTACTTTGGTCTATAGAATCTTAAAAATTATATTGTGCTTCTGAATTAAAGGACAGAATGACAAGATTATCATTTACCATCCTTCCTCCTATTGTCAAAACTCTGGTGATCAGGGAGGTCTGGGCTAAACTGTATGTTTAGATTAAAGGAAACAGAGTGACAACTACCACCCAATTCTTCCTAAGCCAGAATTGCTAAGACTTTTAAAGAAAATAAAAATTCTACAATATTCCCAAGATGTTACCCACCAAACAGTGAGCTCTGCTTCTTCCCTTGTCCAAGGAAAAACCATCTTGCATACAGATGTGAACCTCCCCAACAGGAAGTACAGAGAATTTATAAGGGAAAAAGGAGAATTTATTAGTCTGGCCACTTTACCTGGGCTGCTGAGTGAATTTCTTCTTAGACTGATATTTGTAATATATGTGTGTATGTGTGTGTGTGTGTGTGTGTATAGATGTGTGTGTACATACATGAATGTGCATTAATATCAACCTATCTGTATCTACATCTACATCTACATATGTATATACATGTGTGTATGTATATGTATATATATGTATATATGTGTATATATATATATATCCATGGATACACTTTTTGTAGAATTGGGTTGTTTTAGGAACTCAGGGCCCCATGTACACCAGGTAAGTATTAGGCTGTATACTGCAAACCATTAGGCTATGCTTCTAGTGCCCATACAGTTTCAATCTCCTGTTCAATCTCAATGGGGCAGATATAAGGAAAACTTACTGTAGAAAGAATTTTCCTCATGTTTCATTTCTAAGTCTCTCCAGTTCTCTTTAATTAAAATGAGTATAGCACAAAAATTTTGAAAGTCAGATATAAATACAAAGTATGCTTTATGAGGAAAAATAATTAGGCTAGCCTTGTTTTCTGCTATATTTTCTTTCTTCAAGGCAGGATTCTCTCTTGAAATCCAGTCACTGGCAATATATCTAATTCAATAATAAGAGACAAGTATATTTGCTTTTGTTAATTTATCATGATAGCTTTAATTGGGAAAATAGATAAGATCCCAAATGAGCACACTAATGTTATTTAGCTGAGTGGCATTAAGTAAATATAATTTTATTCTCTATTTTAATTGTTCCTTATTATTCAAAATAACAGCACTAAGCTTACTGGTCCATAAACTTCTTCATGATCTTATCCTATTCAAGTTCCCCAGTGGCATCCCTTTGTGTGTGCCCATCCTTCTGCTCCATGGAACGACACAAGACTTCACACTACATTCGTAAGACATAAAACATATAGTAAGTATCCATAATCAACAGTTTCCCAGGCAGGACTCCTTACTTGACAGGATCCCACCTGCCACAAGGCACGGCAGCAAGTGAGAATACTCTCGTTTGTACAATGAGAACTGTATCATATCTGGTTAGTAATATCTCCAGTCCTTAAAATTAATACCCCATCTCGAGAAAGATGTATGCATGTCCTTTACAAGCCAAAAGATGTAGTGTAAAAGTGAGGAAAATTTGATTGTGAGAGATAGGAGCCATTTCTCATTAGTGGTGGTGGACCAGAGCAAACATTATTGATACTAGATGTGAAAATGTCTTTTGTTGCCATGTTAGAGAAAGGCAAAGCCAAGCTAACACTTAGGTAAACCTGATGCTAAAGCCTGGCATTTCAAAACTGTAAATCACCAATCTGTTCCCCAACCATTCAAATGAAACTATGTGGTATTTGTGTAACTTATTAGCTGCGCATCAATAAAAATGAATTCTAAAACTCATGATGAAATTCAGGTTATCCTCACTCCAAAGTCCCCATAAACATCAGGTGTCATTAGGCACATAGGTATGCACTAGTGTATTTTTGGCTGTTTTCTTTTTTTGAAACTTTGCTATATTTATGTTTAAAACTGGCAAATTTGGTGAAAGTCAGGCACTATTTTTTAACACTGTAAGAAAAGCATGTAAAGTTTTACGAAGGTATTTTATGGATTTAGATCAATGTAGAGTATGTGTATTGGCTGCACTAAAACCCCACACTGGACATGTCTTCTTCATCCATATTTCCCTCGTTGTCACATTCATTTTGATCATCTTATCAAGAAGAAGTGGGTATACACCCCAGTATTGAGATTCACCTTTCTAGCTACCTGAAAAAATACAACACAATCTTAGTGCTTGGCCTCAAAAATGAGCATTATGAAATCCATTGTGCATTTCCAGCACCTAGCCTCCGAATCCACAGTAAAAAGTGATTCCATATTTAGATAAGCAGGCACATGCAAATTCAAATAATATTAATATTAAAATTTTCTGGGAAAATAACTATGTAAAGTTATGCTAGAATTAATCATGTCAGTTACTCGGAAAAATAAAATATTTTTATATTAGCTCACATCTCCAAGCAATAAAATGAGTAATAATGTTAAATATTTACCAAAATAACTCCAGATTTTGAAAGGTAGGACTTGTCATGTGAAACTTTACTTAAATTTATTTAATGATGTATTACATTTAGGTTATAGACTCCAACCTTATATTATTGGAAATATGAAAAATGTCATTTAGGGTAAGAGGTTATTTTAGAAATTTTGCCTTATTAATTTGTTTCCTATTATTTATCAGAGTTCTTTGAAGCACTATAAGACTTCATTAAATTGCCAGAACATGTTTAAACAAAAAAGCATCTACAAATGCATGTGTCTCGTTTTCAAGAATTCAAGAAACAAAGTTTCACATAAAAATGATCTAGATATAAAAAGAAAATCTGTTCTGTGATTTTCCTCTGGTTAGCAAACATTATCTCTAAAAACATATGAAGAATTTTATAGCCAGGATCAGTATTAGCAATGTCATAGGCATTCAAGCATGCCTTTATCAAAGCTATAGAGAAGGAAAGAGAGAGATCTAGAGCAAGAGCGAACAAGTGAGAAGTGAATAAGAGAGAGAGAGAGAGAGAGAGAGAGATCAAAGTTGACTGTGTACTTAAACATTAGAATTACATGAAATGAACCTGATATTCATGCACTGAAGTATACTTTATTCACCAAGAAATTATAAACAAATACCGGATGGTATTTGCAGTTTTTAAATGAACTGTGTGTTGTGGAGTTTCATCTGCCTAGGTCTGTGTGACAGACTAGTCATGTATAAAACTGATTTGCACATATGTCTCTGCCAGTCTTGAATTCTTCTTTCATTTTCTTTTCTTTCGTTTTTTTTCTACTTTTTAATTTTTTTAAAAAATAAAACAAACCCTCTCTTTTCATTTTACATACCAATCCCAGTTGCAACTCCCTCCCTTCCTCCCATCTCCTCCACTTACCCCCTCCACACCATCCCCCATCCACTCCTCAGAGAGGGTAAGGCACATTGCTCTGGGGAAGGTCTAAGACCCTCCCTACTGTATCTACGCAGAGCAAGGTATCCATCCAAAGAGAATGAGTTCCCAAAAAGCCAGAACATGCAGTAGGGATAAATCCTGGTGCCACTTCCAGTGGCTCCGCAGTCTGCCCTAGCCATGCAAACTGTCACCCACATTCAGAGGGTCTAGTTTGGTCCTATGCTGGTTCCTTCCCTGACCAGCTGGAGTTGGTGAGCTCAGTTAGACTGTTTCAATGAGTGTACTCATCATGGTCTTGACCTCTTTGCTCATATTCTCACTCCTCCCACTCTTCTATTGGACTTTGGAAGCTCAGCCTAGTGCTTCCCTGCGGGTCTCTGCCTCTGTCTCCATCAGTTGCTAGATGAAGGTTCCATGGTGACATTTAAGATATTCATTAGTCTGACTACAGGACAAAGTCAGTTTGGGCACCCTCTTCACTATTGCTTAGGGTCTTAGTTGGGGTCATCTTTTTTTTATGCATCCCACACTATTTATATTAAGCTTAAATATGCTTGATTCAATCATATTTGCAAAAGCACATTTCAATTCTATGAAACCTTTATTAAGAATCCTATTTTGTTTTCTAGAATGTCCTCACATATTACTTCATATGAATTTATACTTATAAAAGAAATTAATTGTTCTCTTTTTAGAAACTCAGCAGCTCCTTTAAAGGATCTAGTAGCAACTGTAGTACAAATTCTTCCCAGAAATTAAATTACCAACTATGTTTGTAGAGAAAATATTTTAAAATAAAAATTGGTATATATTATCTCTCACAAATGTTTATTCTTTAATAGGGTTCATCACAATGCATAGCAAGTTTTTTGAGTATAATGACTATATAATATAAATATATAATTGGTCATTAGAATTAATATTAGTTATTTTCAATTTATTGAAATTATTTTACCTTTTAATTAATGCAAATATACAAATATTTTTCTCAGCTACACTCTACACAGAATGAAAATATGAGACTTTCTTTACAAGTGGAAAAAAGATGAAATCATTTGCTGATGAAATTATTTGCAAATGAAATCATGTTTCTGGAAATGCTGAAGTCAAATTACTAAGTAATCTAACTATTTCACATTCAGGGATCTATAGAAACTTCGTCAAGAATTGAGGTGAGACACGTTACTCGATTGTTTGATATCCTTTTCCATAAAATAATATTTCAACTACTTTATGCATGACAGTAAGTTGTTCCTTGTATTTTGTGCAAGTCAAAAAATGCTAAATATCAATACCAAAACATTACTACGTGGCAGTGATTTTCAACCTTATTTATACTGTGACCCTTTAATACAGTTCCTCATGCTCTAGTGACCCCAACCATAAATTTATTTCATTGATAATCCATAACTGTAATTTTGTTACTATTATGAATTGTAATGTAAATATGTGATTATTGACAAAATAAAATCAGCATCACTAACAAGATACCATCTCTCACCAAAATTAATTTTACTTAATATGACAGCCAAAAAGATTTACACAAACATAAATGAACACTTTACTACCTCCTCAAATTAGCATAGGTCAGTAAATAAATTGAGCCAATTCACTTTTAACAAAATGAAGATGATTGATCACCTACTGCAACTTATTTATGTTTCCTATATTAATGCAAATAATAAAAATAGCAATTATCATGTTTCAAGGAACTATAAAAGGAGTCTACTGGTAGCAGGTTGACATATTGCTATATATTTCTGTGTCCTTCATTAAAATCTCTAATACATACAGTAATATATTAATAACCTTTAATAACCTTTTGGATTCTTTACACTGGCACATGATTACAATGTTTTAAATAGAAAGACAGCTTACTAGTTTTCATACTTACTTTCAAATTCAATGTCATAGCCTACATGGAGCATTTAACTATCCCTCTTTTCCTTTATGAGTTTTCATCATCCTCTCTTACACTCCTATAAGGTTTTTATTGTTCAATAAGTCACAAGGAACAATTAACAGTTTCAAATTATCTTTCTTATGGGATTGAAAATAGGTTTGCATTTCTATGATTGTGATATACATTGGCATAACCACTGACCCCTTGCTTCAATAACTGTTCATCATTCCCTTTCTAATCATATACTTTCCTCCTTATTTTCTTAATTATTCAGTTCATTAAGTTTATCTTTTTTGTTTCCTATCCTAAAATCATTTAGTCAAAGTTGGAAAGGAGGTAAAATATTAGGACATTAACAACTGTCCTGTCTTCCAATGACCTGAACAACTATAACACAAAACCAGTTGAATACCCACCTCTGAATTCTCTGTTCCTACTATTCCTGACTAAGCCTCAATAGGTTAATAATTCCAACTTCTGATATGAAGATAAACACTTATATGTAAAAGATCCAGATGAGTACTGTCGGGAATATCATTTGGCTTCTATATCTCAGTGGCCTAATACTTGTCTAACATTCGTGATAACTGGGTCAGTGGCAAGATGAGGCTGAGTTAGGGTCTAAAATATGTCAGGAATTCAAAAAACAAAGGCCAACAAACAACCCAATTAAAATTTGAGCTATGAAACTGAACAGGCTTCTCAGAAGAAAAAAAATCCAAATGGCTAATAAATACTTTAAAAAAACTTCCACCATCTACAGCCATGAAGAAAGTACAAATTAAAACTTCTTGTAAGAGGGTTCTCTCATTCACTGTTGGTCAGGGTGCAAATCAGTGTGGTGGAAATAATGGGAAGTTTCTCAAAAAATAGATCTACCATATGACCCAGCTGTTCTACTCTGGGTATGTACTCAGTGGAGACTATTTCTTACTAAAGAGACACTTGTTCATCCAGGTTCATCAACTGCTGCATTTCCAACAGCTAAGACATGAACTCCAGATCCTTCAATTCATTAACAGATGAGGACATATATATTCAATGCCATTTAATTAATCTATAAAGAAACATGAATTAAAACAATCATAGGCAGACAGGTGGTGCTAGAAACAATATATTGAGTGAGATAACCCAATACACAAAAACTTGGAGAGACAAATGTGACAGGTTTTCACTCTCTTACGAATCTTGTCATCAAATCTTAAGATATGTGTATTTACTTTGGAATACCTGTAGAATCTGACAAAAATATTTTAAAATGAACTTAATAAACCCTCAGAGAAATACCATGCTGAAATTTTTACTTAAGTGAGGACCCATGGAAATACTGGTGGTAAAAAACACATTAATTTGTGATTTGAAGGACACCCAGAGCTAAATAGTGAATCCCTTTATGAAAATAATAATAATAATTAATTATAGTAATAGTAATAATAAAAATAGCAACAAAAGAAGGACAGAAACATTAAAACATTGTTTAGAAGGGGAACACTCATCCATTGATGATGGGAATGCAAACTTGTGCAACCACTTTG
>LOEQ01007912.1:0-57377 GCA_001685075.1 Bramus lutescens
GAGGTGAGAAGGTGGACATTTTTAATAAAAAAAATTTTTTAAGTTAGCTCTCTCTTCCCCCTCCCCCCTTGGGTCCTATGGATGGAACTCAAGTCATCAGGTTTGGTGGCAAGCACAACTTTTAGCCACTGAGCCGCCTCACAAACTCACATTTAAAATTTGTTTTGATTCAGACAATTATACATATTTATAAGACATAGTATATTTCAATACTTGTAAACTATGGTACTTGCTAATCAAAATATGGCATAGTTTATACTCCCCTTATCACGGTATGTTCAGAGGCACTCCAATTTACTCATTGATAAAATATGCAATAGGTTATGAATTATAGTCATTCTACCATGCTGTATGATGACTGAACTTTTATTTATCTTTATTTTGGTAGCCGCTGCCCACCCCTTCTCCCTCAAACCCATCCTATTCCCAAGCAGTCCTCTTTTGGGTTCGCAATGACCCCTATATGACGGAAGTGATTCAGGGCATACATGTCATCTTACACCTTTATTTCATTTATGTCCTCCAGAGTCACCATTTTACTTCAAATGCTAACATTCCAATTGGATGACTGATTATACACTGTGTATATAGAACACAATTTTTAACCCATTAATTTGCCAGCGTGTACCTCAGTTGATTCCTTACCTTGGCCATTGTGAAGAGCTCTGTGATAAACATGGGAAATTGGGGAATCCCAATTTCCCTTTGACATAGTGACTTCATTTCCTTTGAGTATATATCCAGAAGTAGGGGAACTGAATCCTCTAGCGGGTCTATTTCAAGTTCTCTATGGATATCGGGAGCTACTGAGTACCATTCTCAGCACTCCCTCAGGGTTCAGAACAGGACTTTTACGACAAGCAAAAACTGACTTGGGAACAGGATTTAAGGGGTAGAACAAACTGACTGACTCAGACACGTTTTTCCTGCACGTTTCTTTATTCCTTGGGGAAAGATGAAAGAAGGGAAAAGAAGCAGTAGCATAGGGGCATCAGGGACAAGAAGTAATGGACAAGGCAATGCGTAAGAGTACAGGATCAAGTATAAGGCTAAGGGCAAGGCATCAGGCATAAGGGTAAGGGGTGAGGGCATAGCATAAGGATAAGCGTTAAGGGCTCATTTCCACAAAGCTTTCAGTTTATATAGGCATACAGACAAGCTAACAATCCTATAGGTAGTAACGATAGTATTCAGCATGCATTTTCACAGTTACAATAAAGCGGTGGATCTCAGAAGGAGTGTGGCTGTGAAGTTCCCCTGCAGCTGGGAACATAGCCTTGGTAGCTATACTAACCTGTGGGCTTGATTTGTATTAGCATCTAGCTGCTTGAGTTAAAAGGAATCTCTTCTGGGAACCTTGTTTTTGACTTCAGCAGGGTGCCCAGGAGAGAAATTTTCTCTCTGAAGCTAGTTTTAGTGACTCAGACCTTTCTCCTGAGTTCAAGCGGAAGAACAGAACTCCAATAAACAGTTAATTTCCTGGACAATGATCTTATGTTAGTTGAAACCAAGGTGGAAGGTAAATACAGAATATTAGTAACTTGTTTAGAGCAGAAGACCAGTAGATTACACTTTCCTGAATCTGTTGTTAGAGTAGACATATTACCTCCTGTATGAGGCTCCTTTCTTATCAGTGAGTACCGTCAGTAAAGAAGGTGTATGGGGTACTAGTTTTATGTAGATTTTAGCTATGAGAACAAAGGTCTGACTGAGAGAATCCTTTTCACACCACAGCTTCATGGTGTGTGGCTGGGGCAGGGGCTGTGTTGCCCTACAGGAAAAGTCAGGTTTATACACTGTTGGGATACTATAGGAGGGAGAAATGCCCATGATTTCACCAGATTTTTACAGACTTGACAGTGACTTATCCAAAGGACAGGTGTGCCCATAGCTCTGCAAAACCGGGTTAGTCCAAGTGGGTGTATGCATGTACAGTTCCTGTGGATTAGTCCAGTAGATCTGTCGGCTGTACACTTACTGTATAACACTTGTGGGATCAGCACATATGGAGCCTCTCTGCTGGTTACCATCACATCTGTACCAGCTTCCTTTCTTCATTCAATATGGACTTTGACTTGGGCTTGTTATAGACGACCTTTATTATGTTGTGGTATGTTCCTTCTGTACCCAGTGTGTTCAATTTTTCTCATGAAGACTTACTGAGTTCTATAGTGATATTTTGTTTGTGGTTTAATAAAAATAAAAGGTAGCTTGCCTGAAGATAAGAGTACAGAGCTAAGCCATTAGAGGCCAGGGAGTTGCAGCACACACCCTGGGCTGTGCGAGATTGAATCTGTCTAAAAAGAGAAACAGAGCTCACACACAGGTGATCCTAGCACTTGGAAGTCACACACCCTTAATCCCAGCACTAGGGAGGTGGAGGCAGGAGTGATATGGCTGGGTGGAGAGGGGTATATAAGGCGGGAGACAAGAGCTCAGTGCAGTCTGAGATTTGGTGGAGAGCATTGAGTCTGACGTCTGGTGGAGAGCAAGGCAGTCCGCAGTCACAGAAGATAGGATTGCCCCTTTGTCTGAGCCTTGGCAGAGGTACTCTCTAGTGGCTTGGCAGCCTTGTTCTTCTGTTCTTCAGCTTGAACTTCAATATCTGTCTCTGGGTTTTTATTGTTCATGCTACAAAATTCTATCACATGCCTTTTCTCCATATACTGAGATAATCACATTATTTTGGCCTTCATTTTGCTACCATAATTTTACTGTATCTATTNGATAGGATTGCCCCTTTGTCTGAGCCTTGGCAGAGGTACTCTCTAGTGGCTTGGCAGCCTTGTTCTTCTGTTCTTCAGCTTGAACTTCAATATCTGTCTCTGGGTTTTTATTGTTCATGCTACAAAATTCTATCACATGCCTTTTCTCCATATACTGAGATAATCACATTATTTTGGCCTTCATTTTGCTACCATAATTTTACTGTATCTATTGGTTTGCATATGTTGAACCTTACTTGCTGCCCACAGATTTCCTTTCATTTAATGAATAATCCTTATGTTGTGATGCTAAGATTCATTTTGCCATTATCTGGTTGAGAACTTTCGCCTCTATATTCATTATAGATACTATTCTGTCTTTTTATCTGTTAATGATGGGCTTATATAAGGTAGTTAGAAGAATTCTATTTTTTCAACATACACTGTAGCATACGCTATGACAGACTGCAGGAAAGAATAAGGTTTAAAAAGAGATTCTGTGTACACAGTTCAAGTCATATCCCTGGCCACTTTTGGCTATGTAATAAATTGATCTCTCCAAGTCTTGGTTTCTTTTTTCCTAAATGGTAATGGCAATACCTACTTCATAGAATATATGTAAGAAGAAAATATGAGAATGTAATAATATATGGACAATGTTTGAGCCATTTTGAGCTCTCCAAGTGTGATAGTTACAATCATTTGTAGAACAGCTGGAGTTAGCAGTGTGACCTAATGTGGTCCAAGGCTAGAGAAAAGCAATTGACTACTGAATGACCAAAACTGTGAACTTGGCATGAAATGTGAGCAATCTAGCATGGCCCACTGGTTTTCTGTGAGTCTCCACAGCCCTTGCTCACCCACTCGTTTTTAAAGCTTTTCTCTTCTAGTGTTCCTTGCTCTTACTCCCTAGAGCTCCTCCCTGTTATTGTTAACAATGATTTATCTTAAGTTAATTTGTCTTGCTTCCTGTGACCCGTTTAAAAGTTTTATTCTCAAGTCTACCTTTATAAACACACAACTAGTATACATTATTCCTTCACATAGTACTTCATAGCCTATGTACCTGACACCACAAGATTCAATATTGTTGAGGAATATTAGTTTAAGATGTGTTACATGTGTTTATGATGTGTAATATTTGTTTGATGATGCAAAGATGTGTTGCATTTTTATGCTGCATTTGCTTAACTCTGTGAAGCTGTTACTGATTGGTCTAATAACAATAGATAGGCAGGAGAGAGAAACAGATGGGGCTACCAGGCAGAGAGAATAAATAGGAGAAATCTAAGGAAGAGACCAAGGAACAAGAAAAAGAGGAAAGGAGGATGCCAGGGGCTAGTTACCCAGCCACTCAGCCAACCACAGAGTAGGAAAGAAAGAAAAATATATAGAATAAAGGAAGGCAAAAATCACAGAGGCAAAATGTAGTTAAGAGAGATGGGATGATTTAAGTTAGAAAAGCTATCTAGAAAAAAAGCCAAGCTAAGGCTGAGCATTCATAAATAAGAAGTCTCTGTGTATTTCTTTGGGAGCTGGGTGGGTGGTGCCCTCCCAGGGTAAAAAAAAAACAACTACACCATATACTATATAACAATCTATCATAAACATCTAAAGATTAGTTAGAAGAGCATAGAAGGTGAGAGAACTGTACATTGCCATAGTCTCTGGATAATATCTACCCATGATAACAACTTTCCCTAAGTATAAAATCAAAATTAGAATCCAGGCAGTGTTCCATAATTTAGTGTGAAATGACAAAGACAATGACTCTCACTCTATCTAGCATATGCATAACTGGCCAACCCTGAGAACAAAACAACACTACGTTGTCTTCGCTTTCAAACTCCAAAATCAGTTCCCTTCCCACTCTTCTGTCTAGAAACACTTAATTGGCTCTTTCTTAAAGAGTTGCAAAGAGAACATAATATAAGGACTTGAACTAATTTGCCAGTGCCTGGCATAGTAGAAACGTTACTTATAGCTTTATTTAACTCGTGGTTGTGGAACAAAAAGTGGTTAATCAGACAGTGTATCTTAGATTCACATGAAAATAGACATGGCTGTCACAGAGCTATATTTCTGAGTGTCGATATGAAACAGGTCAGTCCCAGGTGGTCCCCACATACCAGCTAATGTTTTCAGGTATCTCTAATGAGCTCACTAAGATGAATGCTGGAAATTATCAACACTGTTCAAACTCCTCCTCACTTAATACCAAATGAAATTAACCATTATGCTTTAGAATATTCAATCGTATAGATTCCCATGGAAAATTAATAGGTTAAGAATAGTGAATACAACTGAAGACAATTCTCTAAATTGAAAAGAACTTAAATACCTATTTTCTTGGTGACATTAGGCTATACAAAATAGTTATTCCTGAGGATAAAGCTTCTAATCTTGATCAAGTAAATACTTTTTGGGGGGCAAATTGAATTTGTCCAGCATAGCATTTTGAAGAAAACTCCTTCAAAAACCCTCTTAGAAGGTGATTTGAAGGATCCCCAGTCAAGTAAAATCTATAAAGCTTAATGATAAAAATCAGCTTAAATTGTATCCATCAGTGAATGTCAATTTTTATTACAGGACAGAATTTAATTAAGTTTGTTTCACTTAATAAATATTTCTTATAATATACTTCCTTACTAGATATTATCTCTTATTTCTAAGTAGTTCAGGATGTTAAAGATTATTTATGACCAGAACATGTTACTCTTCTAAATTACACAACGTCAATGCCCTTCATCTGACTGGCCCTGAACATGGCAAGCAGACTGCCTTAAAGAATCCCCTGAAGGCTTATCTAACTCCAGTCAAGGTTACTGATTCTGCTTGGAATATTTTCCTCTCGCACACAGAGGGTGAGCTCTTGTCCATCCCCTGGTCCCATGCCACCCTTCCCCAGGGTTTGGCACTATTTGGACATCCAGTAATGCTTTTTGAAAAAAAAAGTCACTAATAATTTTTACAATTAAATACGCATAGGAATGATAACACTGAAAGCAAATACACCAGTAGAGATAAGTGTATAAGTCAAGAGGAAAAGACAATGTTTTCACTATATAAATATATGCAGTCATCCGATAATTTAAAGTTCAAAATGTATCCAACAACACCAAATTAATCCTCTCAATAATATCTGTGTGTTTCATTCCACCTCCCAGATCCTCTTTATTGGATATTTTCAAACATTAATCTCTTGATCAACATTTTTACAAATGAAGTGTTTGGGTTTTTTTAAAGGAGAACATGAATAGACAGATAGAACTATGCCTATTTCCAAATTAAATGCACAAACTTAACAGGTACCTAAAATTTACATTGAAGAAATAATTATAAGAAAGAGGCTCCTAGCTCTACCCTTGAGATAGGAGTTCAAAAGATTTAAGACATTGCCAGTTAAATCAATTTCAATGATCTCTTTCCTGGGGAGAAAAGTACTCATTTGATTTATAAATGTTTAACTCCAAATAGTAACAGTTGTTAATATTCCTTAGCAGCCTTCATTTTATTGGAAGATAAGCAGATAAAGTCATTGAATTAGGCCAAGATGCTGTGCGTTATTTACAGCCCTAATTTTTGTTCAGTAATTGGTAGGTGCTGTTCTAATTCTGCTTGCTAATGACTGCTGTACTGCTCAGGCAAATTAGAGAAATAGACTATTCTGTTGCTTTGGCAGTATTGCTAAAAAGTAAAGCCACAGAGTTTTAGTTGAATTAAGTGATTCCATTAGTGTCATAATTCACTCCCCAAATTCCTAACATTAAAAGCACACCACCTCTGAAATGAACTTGAGTAGAATGCAGAGAGAGAGAGAGAGACTACTAGATACTGCCTTTTAATTTTTTTGTTGTTTCGAAAATTTCTTTTGAATATTGAATTAACATTATTTCCAGGCCCTTCTCTCTTCCCTCCAACTCCTCCCATGTCCCCTTGACTCTCAAATTTAGGTTCTCATCTTTAATTATTATTACATATTTGTCTGTGTATGCATATGTGTGTGTTACCAAAATTCCACGGCCTCTTTATATGTATGTGTGTGTGTGTTGGTGCACGTGTGTGTGTGTACATGGACTAATATATATGTAGTTACTCATATAGTGTTACTTATATGTACATGTGCTTAGGGTTTACAACTTGGGACTGGATAACCTATCAGAGTTCTCACCCCTGGAGAAGATTGATTCTTCCTCTCTTATAGCAGCTCTTACCTAGAGGTCTTCATCTAGGGGTGGGGCCTTGTGAAAATTCCCCCGTCTACATCAGCAGGTTAACTGGCGGTGTTATTATGCAGGTCTTGTTCAGGTGACAATATTGCTGATATCTTACAGGCAGCTGACTTCTCTTTAATGTAATTTTGGAGGTGGAATATTGTCAGCAGCTCTTGATCACACACCTAACTTCAGTGAGGAAACATGTATTTAAAAATTTCTCTTAAAATGAAAATGCTGCAAAGGAAAAATAACAAAGGTCTCAGGGGGAGAAGATAAGAGTAAGGGCAAACTCACTAACTCAGATGGGTCAGGAGTTACCGGATTCCACAGCCTCTTCTTACAAGAGAGGAATACTGACAGCTAAGGGAATGCAATCACTGCATGGTAAGATTGGCATAGGCAGGCTAAAGTAGCTTCCAGGAGTCACAGGGGATTCTGAATTCAATCTTGCACGAAGTTAGGACAGAGATCATTTGTACTCCAGGAGTTTCTAAGGGACAACAGCTGAGACAAATTATAGATAAACCAAGATACACCTATTAGGAGTAAATAAAATCTTCAATTCCTTTAGTGTCAGATTCCTCACAAAACTCTAATATGCTCAGCCTCCTACAGCTGAAGCCACAAGGGAAATCAATATCAGGCAATCAAGTCAAGACTTGAGGCTGCTTCTAAGGGCCTAAATGCTTCCGTGTGTATTTTTATTCATCTGATGAAAATAACTGAGATGGATAAAATGAGCTTAAGTTAGAAATATATGACTGTTAATCTATCATTTTATTTTTTTAATCTTCTTCACCGTATATTTACAATACCCCCATCAGATGATGACAAGTCGTGCTATACAATGAAGCTTGGAAATACTATACTGTACCATGCACACCCAGGGCCACTCATGCCTGTTAGTTGGGGTATGTGCGTCACAGCATTGTGACATCTAAGGGGGGAACACAACATTTCCAAGGAGATCCAAAAACCCTGTGAGATTAGTATTATTCAATATATTATTTTAATAAAGAGGAGTCTAGAAAATAAAAACACAATTAAGTTACAGCATTTTTTCTATTTATAAGAAATAACACTGATGTGTGGCGAATACTTGAATGCAGTTCAGCCTGACTGTTCCCCCCATCACCTTTCAGTTGAGCATTTGGGAGGCCTTCCCACTATTCTATTAAGCCAGCTATTCTGTATGTTATACATATGGTCAGTCCACTAAGTACTATGGGTGGGCTTGAGGGCACTATCTCAGTAAAGAAGTGTATTAGTTGAAGATGATTTTCTGGGTATATCAACAAATGAATAAAATATTTCATATATCTAAAAATTGTAGAAAAGTCACTTTAAGAAAAGGAATGTGATTCAAATTTCATGACTTTCTTTGCAGGAACAAAAATCTGCCTCCTCCATAATGAGAGGAGTTCATTTAATGTGAGTCAGAGATGCAGGGTGACTGGATCATCCCATGAGAACAATGTTTTATCACGATTTTAGTGTTGGTCCCTGATCTTGCAAGTTGGATACCCAGAAAACAGTGGAACCCAAGTGATCTATTAAGGCCTTCATCACCTCTACTCAGCCACACTTATAATAGACATGGACTTTTTGGATAAATGGCAAAGTAGCTAGAGAAAGATGCTGAGTGACATTCATAGAATGGGGCACTCATCATCCAACAACTGAGTGTTCCATCCTCTGTGGCTCTCGGTGGTAGGCCTTAGCATGATCTGGAACAGGAATATCCTCACACCATCTATCCCTCCTGCTGCCTACTTCACTATTCTAGTCTTTCTAAATCCTTGGCCAGCCAATCAGCGTGTTAGATGATCTCCGTAATTTGCTATCAAAGTTATAGGTATATTTTATGGTGTGCTGGATAAAAGCAAAACTAAAGTCCCTTTGGATTATAGGGTGACACGTAAGTAATGTGTATTACTTAAAGTAAAACCTGGAAATATACACTGTTGTCTCTGCTGTGTAAATGCCAACTAAGAACTACTTAGTTCTCCTTTGCAGTGAATATGGAAAGTGAAACATATTCCAGGAGGGTTGTGTTAGTCTGCACCCATGAAGAGAGGATAGCTGAATCCACACGAGCAGTGAGTGCGCACACACACAATGTCTTATATTGTCCATATAGTCATGCTCACCCCTTTTATATAATTATAGATTTCATTTAATGGATCATGAGAACAGTGAGCTTCTACCAGTTACTAACTATATCTATACCCATTATACATTTGGCTGCTTGTAATTAATGTTAGGCTTTTAATATTGAACATTTACACCAAGATTTCCATAGCCAAAGTTTGAAAACCCAGCACTCTGGAGGCAGAAACAGGTGACAGTCACTAGTCTGAGGACAGCCTGGTCTGTGTAGGAAGACCCCCATCTCGATAAATAAAAACAAGTGGTTTTATAAATCTCTACTTTTACTGGCAACATGATAGCATTTAAAGTCTCCAAAGATCGCTTTAAGTTCACAGTGAGTGTCCAAGAACTCAGAAAATGTAAATATTTCCTTTCCTTGGTATGCAGCCACACTGGCTTTCTAACAAAACTTCCTGTAAAAGTTTCTCATTTGCACTGGCTTTCAGAGTCATTGCACAGAAAGGTGTACACCTATCCAATTACAGCCAGTCTTCGTGTATCTTAAAGGTCTGACCATAAATCAATATCCTTTCTCTTTATTAACATGTAACAGGAACATATTTAATTATGGCCTCAAGGAAAATGAAAATATATTCTTATAGCGACATGGCAAGGCCAAGGGGAGGACTTGAGATTTGAATCGGCTTATATCCAGAAATATTAAGTCAAAACATATCTAGGCCTGCCACAACACAAGGCTATCTATCTGTCTACATGTGTCTGGTAGTACCTTGGAGAACAGATGTATTTCATTCTTTTTCTTCTTGATTTTTCTATTTTTATTATTATCTTTTTTATTGATTTTATTGAGCTATACATTTTTCCCTGCTCCCCTCCCTGCCTCTCCCCTCTCCTTCAACCCTCTCCCATGGTTCCCATGCTCCCAATCTCAGGAGATCTTGTCTTTTTCTACTTCTCACATAGATTAGATCCGTGTATGTCTCTCTTAGGGTCCTCACTGTTGTCTGGGTTCTCTGGAATTGTGGTTTATATGCTGGGGGTTTGGGGGGTTTTTTTGTTTTGTTTTTGGGGTTTTTTTGCTTTATGTTTAAAAAACATGAGTGAGTACATCTGATAATTGTAAATCACATCATTAGTATGGTTTCTTTCTTAGTCAGGATTTCTACTGCTGCAATGACACACCATAACCAAGAGCAAGTTAAAAAGAAAGGGTTTATTTGGCTCACATGTCCACACTGTAGCCCATCACTGAAGGAGGTCAGGACAGGAACTCAAACAGGGCAGGAACCTGGAGGCAGGAGCTGAAGCAGAGGCCATGGAGGGTGCTGCTGACTGGTTTACTCATCATGGGTTGCTCTGCCTGCTTTCAGAGCCACCAGCCCAGGGATGGGACCACCCACAAGGGGCTGGGCTTCCCCCACCAACCACTAATTAAAGAAATGTCTTACAGCCAGAACATATGAAGGCATTTTTTTCTCAAATAAGGTGGAATGCCTTACAGCCAGAATGTATGAATGTGTTTTTTTCTCAATTAAGGTTCCCTCCTTTCAAATAGCTCTTGCTTGTGTCAAGTTGACATAAAACTAACCAACATAGCATCTTGGCCTTTTGACTAAGACCAAGTACGATATCTGTATTTTATAACTGCAGAGATTAATGTGAAACCAAGTGCACATACAGAACAGGTAGTCAGATGCCCCTGGAGATGGAATTACAGTGATAATGACATGGGTGCTGGGAAGCAAACTCGAATCCTCTGTAAGAGAGGTAAGCTGTTCGCTGTCTCTCCACCCCCACAACCTGAGTTTCCCTAAACCATCAAAGTGGGTATGTTACAGAGGAAGGTTTAATAAACAGTTTCCATCACAAAAGAAAGACAGCAAGTCACTCTCCCACGTCTTCGCGAGTGAAAGTCTCACACCTGTGGCAAACTGAAAATTCAAACATCTTGCTAGTAACAGCGAAGGGCTGGCAACTTGTATCTTTCTCTCCAAAGCTGCATGAATCCTATGGGAACCTGTTCCACTGTAATGCAACCTGCAGTCTACTTCCCAGAGAGCACAGAAACTGCAGAAGCACTCGGAGAGCTGCCATTGCTTTCATGCCCTGGCATTCCTAAGTAGTCTGGAGGATTCATTACTCCATTTCTATATTTTCTTTTCCCTGGAGTTTTGGATTCTTTCCTCTGTAGTAGGTCAGAGAATCTCAAGCATTTCTACCTCATTAGCTCTGGTCGCTGCTGGGTTCAGACTCCAGCTATTGTATTTATAGTCTACTAATGCCTCTCCTAAATACTCAAGATGACGTACTAAACCCCAAAGCCAAGGCCAATGCACTAGTAGACAGCGATCGACAGAAAGTCTATCAACAAACTCTACATGCTAATACAGACTGATGAGGTGTTGAATGCTCTTCATGGTTAAAGTATTCCTCTTGAGGCAGGCTTGTACCTCCCTAATTGGACTCTGTGTAGTCAGTAAGAGATGACAAAGCTGGGGTCTGAAGTTAATAAATATATGTTTAAAAGACAAAATACTTTTATTTGCTGATTTTTAAACTTTAAAACAAATTTATTGTGCACATATAACATGCAACTTAATGTTGAATAGTCACAATTTTAAACATGTCTTTTATTCTGTTGAATTTCCCTAGGGTTATAATAAAGAACTAGGGAACTCTGTAACCTTTAGTTGTTTAAAGACCACAATGAGATTTTACCTTGCACCTGTTAGACTAGCTATTATCAAAAAGGCTAAAGGCCATAAGGGTTACAGAAGATGTGAAAAAAGAGGATCCCTTGTATTTAGTTAGTGGGGATTTAAATTAGTATAAAAATACTGGGAAATAGTACAGAGGTACCTCAAAGAGTCAAACTACAACCAATGTCTAATCCAGAAATTTCACCAGCAGCTAGACACCCAAAATAAGTGAAAAACAATATAAGAAATATCTGCACTCCCATATTCACTGAAATAATATTTACAACAGTAAAACGTGAACTCAAACTAAGTAGCCATCAAAAGGCTACAGTGTCCTCTATGTACAGTAGAATACTACTCAGTCTTTTCAAATGGAAGGAGGGGCTGGAGAGATGGCTCAGCAGTTAAGAGCACTGACTGATCTTCCAGAGGACCTGAGTTTGATTCCCAGCACCCAGATAGTGATTCAGAACCACGTATTATATAATTCTATTCCAGGAGACCCTCTCTCCTTCCTCCATGGGCACTGCCTACGCACGGTGCACAGACTGACATTAAGGCAAAACACTCATACACGTAAAATTAAAAATAAATAACAATAGAATGGAAACCCTATTATCAACACATATCAGCTCTGGGACCATTGTGTTAAATAAAATGAAGCCTGAACAGAAAGTCAAATACTGCATAATCTCACTACTTAGAGAATCTAAAAACTCATTGAAGTAACACAGCAGTGGATACCAAAAGCCAGAAAAGCAGAAATTTGAGAGATATTGGTCAAATTATACAAATTTTCAAAAAACAAAACAGATATTTAACTTATAAGTTGGTGAGGGAGGCCCCAAAGATGGCCCCAAACAGCATAGTTTCTTGCCATTCATCTTAGAACTAGACAATAAAACTCAATTACCGCAAACACTAGACACTTCGAACACATCACAGCGAAATCCAGCTGGAACTAAACTGAAACTAAGCTGGAAGCTTCCTCCCTGCTAGTCAGCTTTCACAGTCCCAGACTGTACTATACAGGTTGCTGGAAGGGGATGGACATCAATGGTCTTACCGAGGCAAGATGTACCCACCTGTGCAAAAGTAGCATCACTGTTATGGGGGTTGGGGGTAACCGCTCCCTCAGTTTGAGACTAGTTCCATAGAAGAGAATCCATGTCTGGTACTATAAGCCTGGCCAAAGTCCACAGCAGGGAAGAACATACTGGGGGCAAGGAACCGAATACTATTGTTTAACAAACTAACATACTGTCAAACTGACTTCTGAATACTTACATTTAAATTCTTAGACATATACTAACCTTAACCTTAATCAGAGAAGCCTCTTTCCAGTAAATGGCAATGTAGAGACTTGTGGCTATAGAAAAATGCTAATGGATGAGTCCTCAGACCTAAACAAGATATTTATACCATGCCCCTGCTAAGGCTCAGGACACATTGCAAAAGAGGAATTGGGAATATAAGAGTCAAAAGACAGGAAGATAGGGTATGAAATTTCATATACCAGACAAGACAGAGCCCTGTGATCACAAGTTCACACCAACCACAGATAATCACACTAGGTTTACACAAGAACTAGCCATCAACAGCAGGCATGGATGGAGGAGGGCCTCCTGGGGTCCAATCCATCGCTACTGACTACCTGTTAATGACAGATCCAAGAAGAGGATGCTGCCATGAAAGCATACATACAAGTAATATTACATGGACTCAATGAGTTATACTTAGCAATAAATATGTAAGTACAAATGCATATATGTATGCAATAACAATGGTTGTAAAAAGAGACCATAAATTTGAAGGGGAATAAGGAGGAGTATACAGGAGAGTTTGGAGGGAGGAGAGAGAAGGCAGAAATGTTGTAACTAAGATATAATCTCAAAAATTAAAAAAGAATGAAAAGAAGAGGTGAAACCACTGCCTTTAGTTCTGTGCCCACTGATGACCTGGCCAAGTTCCAATGAATCACCTAATCCTAATGCCACACAAATAGAGTGGTTAAGACCTTTAACTACTGAGCCATCCCATGCTACGTGATTTGTTTACAAAAGACTCCAACAGTCTATTTTGTGTTCTTCACACACACAAAAATAAGTATTTTTAAATCAGCTTGCTTTTGTCACTATACTCTGGGCATATAATTTAAAGTATCCTGCTCACATAATAAATATATGTTTTATTCATTCAAACAAAACACAGAAGTAAATATGTTACCATTGATATACAGCTACAATCACAGATACTTGATCTCCATCATTTATCTTCCTTCTACAGTTCATGACACGTTACCATTGGTAATCTAAATAATTGTAACGGCACAACACACCATGAGCCAGCATTCCCTCACTTTCTTCTACTGCACTGATGGAATATGTAACAAAATTAATTGCAGAATATCACTTTGGTTCTGTTTACCAGGACCACTTTTGATACATGGGAAAGAGAGCTAGGCAAGGTCCCAGTATTAAACAGATGGTAAGCCCAAATTAGAAGAATGGAAACAAAATTTAATAAAGGGCTGGTTTAATGAAGCTGAAATAGAAGCATGAGGAAACCACAGGGCTCTGGAGCCATGGCAGCCAGCACTAGGAACTTGTTAGAATATGCACAGGGTCTTGCCTCAGACCTAGCAAATCAGAAGAGCTGCCACCAAAGCACAGTGGCGTGTTTTAACAACCCCTTCAGAAAATCTAACTCATGCCGAAGTTTGGAAACTATGGCATATTGCACAACATAGAAACAAAGTGCTATGAAGAGTTGGCGCTCTTATCAAATGTAGATCTGAAGGGGCAAGAGGACAGACTTATTGTTGGAACCCGTAGAAAGTCATCCAGAGAAAAATCACCCCCACCCCTGCAAAAGAATAAATAAGTGAACTTCGATCTAGCATATCCTAGAAAAGCTCTTAACGAAAGTACAAGGTAATAATAATAATTCAAAAAAAAAGCCAACCTCAATTTCTCCCTTCCTCCAACTGTCAGCCTGGACTTCCAAGTGGCCAAAGTCAACTAGAATCCAGAAAGGCGGAGAGCCTGCTGATTGTGCACATTCAGGGCAGCCTTGCAGAGCATAAACAGGGTAGAGAAGGAATGAAGTGGCGTCTGGAAAAGTCAACCATTCTGCATGCATGGCCAGCATTTGGGAACACACACGTATGCTAACAAAACTCAATATTTAAAATATTTTGCAATTCCCATGGCAACAATTGTTTCTTAGGACTAGCCGTTTTCTATTTAACTGAATAACTAGATTTTAGTGAGGAAGTCCTCTCATTTGTGAAATATCCCTTTCCATATATTCTGTAGTTTTTCACAGCATACCTGTATCACATACACATCATTACTACTGTTCATTTTACAGTTCCTTCCTTTTCCTCAAATAGACATTTAATGCCCTGCCTTGCTTCTATGCTATATAAGCTGGGTTGAGGAACTAAGCTGTGGCTTAATTCTACCATGGGATTTCTACTTTACTTAAGACCCCTCCTATCTTATAAACATCTATGCTCCATTCATCCATGAAATAAAACTACTGAGATCAGTCCTCACTCCACTGCAAACTAGATTGGGCGATTCTAGCTCACCTGTATTTTTAGATTTTTTTAAACATTTTTATTTATATGTATGTGTGTGTGCACATGTATGTGAGGATGCTCACAGAAGAGAGCTAAAATTACAGGTGGTTCTGAACCATCTGATGTGGGTGCAAGGATCTGAACTCTGGTTCTCTGCTAGCACACAGCAAGTACTGTTAATGGCTGAGCCATAGCTCCAACCCTTTGAGTTAATCTTGTACAACATTCAGTGAACTGATCGCGTCTCTTCCTGGTTCACAGGTGACTGTAAATAGAGGAGAGATTATCAGGGAAGCACTGTTTATATTTTATGAGTTAGCAGATCCTCAAAGCTCTATCTCTCCTCTGCCAGGCCCCAGAAGTTCTATGCTAGCCATCACACTACACAAAAACATTTTCTTGACAAGTTTTGGTTCAGAATCATCTACCACTGGAATCCCAAACACTGTACAAAGATAAAGGATTTGCCTGGCTTCTAGGCCCTAGTCTAGCCATAGTAAAACAGGACCATTCTCACAACAGCCTTTTCTAGAAAGAATATTTTATAGAAAACATGTTTCCATTTTAAGGTACATGTACCTAGTAAGTGAAGGGAAATGTTTGCCATACAGAGAGTCACCCTGCCAAAAACTCAAGCCAGGAGATGAAGGAGTGAGAGGAGGAAGAGAGAGAGAAAGAGAGAAAGAAAAACAGAGACTAAGAGACAGAGACAGAGAGAAAAAAAGCTTTGGAGAAAGGAGAAAGTCTTATTGCAAGTGACTTCTGGTTCCAGAGACAGAGTCTGAATCCCAGACCCCGGCTTTCTGCTTTCAGAGCAGCCTGGTTCTCACAGGGTGTCTCACACTTGTGGACTCCATTCTTCTCATCAGGAAAATGGGGAAGAATACACCCCAGAGCTATGGCATTGAATGGATGATTAATAAATGCAAAATTTTTGAAGATCTATCTGTCTTCCTATCTGTTCCATTCTCTGTTCAATATCTTTCTCACAGAAGAGTAAGGATGTAAAACTACCAACTCTCAGAAAGCAGTATCTACTAATTGCAGTAGGAAGGTATACAAACCTATCAATACTAATTGATTAGATGTCATAGGACATCTTCACACATGGAGATTGGACAAACAGCATAAAAAAAATCTTTTCCTATCTTAAATCTCTGCTGGGTGCATATATCTTACTAGTTGATTATTTTCTAAACTCAGCAATTGATTATAGTGTACCATTCATATGTCATACGTCACTATCACACAATTACTTGGTCAAGCCTTGTCTGATTTTACAAATGCGTTTGCACTATTTTGAATACATTCATGAAAAAACTGTAATTTTTAATCACTCAAGGGTGACCCAGCATATAGAGCTCTGTGCAACACGTAGAAACTATAATTGCTGAGGCAAATAAGATTTTTCTTACCCTATGACTATAAAGAAAAACAAGGGCCAGAACCAACCACTGAAATTAAAAATGAATGCACAAGAGAATAAAGTAGCATCAGTGATACAGTAATAGGGTGAAAAGTCACAAAGCTTCTATTACTGAGCAGACCATGACATCCAGCTCTATATCTGCCACCTTCCTCTGTTAAGTGTTGCACAGAAGTCCCATTATTCAGGTTCCCATGAGACACAGTCAAGCAGCCTCTTGCATTCAATTGTCATTCCTTCACCATGATTGACCTGTGAACATGCCATGTCGCCAACCCTCTCAATGGAACTTACAAGGCGGGATCCCTGAGACATGTTTCTCTACGGTAAAAGTTAAGCCGTGTGTGTAATAAGGACTGCAGGGCTTTGTTAATGAAACATGTATGAGAACTAAGCATAATGTTAAGATGGAAAGAAGAATTCAGGGCTAAACTTGAGTGTTAAGTACCAAAGTCAGCTCAGTGACCCAAGTCTCATCTGAGAATAAGGAAAATGAGAGCCAGGAAGTGAGGACTACAGGCTGAGGCCGTAGCCAGTGATGACCCAGCTTTTTAGAAGTAGGCAAAACAGAAATGAGAGACACAAAGCTCTTCTTCAAAACTTTTTCCTATTACATTAAAGAACTTGAACTTAAAAAATAAAAAAGCTGACTTTTCCTCTTGACCTGAATTGACTCCTAATCTCTCTACCTTAATTGCAAAATCTTTCAAATGTGTTAATATAATTGTGACTACGGGAGGACTGCTCTTTCATTTTGTGGAGAAATGTGAAGATAAATAGTACCATTACAATGTGACTCATCTCCGAAAGTTTAAGGTTTCAACCTTTGCTTCTTATTGTCTTAATGCAGTGTGATTAATGCACTCTGTATTTTGTAGCTGTCACAAAACCTCTCTGCTCCTTTCTTGTGACTGAGTTTGTGGCGGGGGAGAGGTATACAATAGAACTTTTTCTTTGGCTTCTTTATATAAATATAATAAACATTATTTGCTCACATCATCAAGTGATAACTTGTATTATGTCCTCTGACCAAATCTTCTGTTTGTGTACTTTAGGGAAGTCTGAGGAGCTCCATAGAGCTCTGCTACAGTTTCACCCTACGGAGAAATTTATGGAAGGGGGCAGGATAAGGACCAGGACAGGGAGGGCAGAAAAGGGGAGACAAAGCAGATTCTAATCTGTGATGCCAGAGAGACAAGAAAGCAGGCACAAAGGAAAATGAGGAGGTAAGGGGTGTTTGTACATGGTGGTGGTGGAGGTGGTACTGGTGGTAGTGGTGAAGGTAGTGGTGGTAGTGATGGTGGTGAAGGAGGAGATACTGGTGGTGGTAGACATAGTGGTGATGGAGGAGGTAGTGATGACAGTGGTGGTGATAGTAGTGGTGGTGGGTGGGTGGGTGCTGCTGCCTGTGTGGTGTGTGTGGTATGTGTGTTGTCATGTGTGTTGGTTCATGTGCTGATATGCATAGATTACCAAAGAGACACAGTTATTAAAAGGTCATCATTATACCATCTGACTAATACATTGCATAACAAGAAATATGAAAAAACAGCAGAAAATGCCAAGTTAATACTAATCATATCACAACAGTTAAAACAAGTACTGAATATCAAGTCATGAATTCGGAGATCTGAAATGGATGAGAAGAACCCAGAAACCCTATGGATCATTGGCCACAGGTAGTGGTGCTGCACTAAAAGGATTCAGAAAACACCAGGGCAGCACGGCTCTGTACCAGAACTGTGAGCAGCTTACGAGTGGATCTTCCCTTTGAAAGACTGCCAACAAAAATAGATATTACAGAAACAACTAAATAGATGTTTCTATCACACAAACAAGCTCCATGGAATACATGTCACATGTCTCAAGTACAGTGAAGCAACTTGTTACTCAAAAGGAACAAATCAACAAGCCTGGCTTCCGTTGCTTAGAGAGAGAGAGAAATTAGACAAAGATGGAGACAGGCAGAGAAAACTCTTAGAGATCCATACCTTGGAAGATTTTTCAACAGAAAAGTACACTGAAAGACCGTTCTCATAGTACATTTACCATTATAAAGCCTCTAATTACATATCTATATATACATCTCTGAGCATCTAAACCCAATTAGATGCCAACTGAAAGAGATTTAAATTAGTGCTCCTAAGTAGCTCCCTCCTACTGCCACAAATAAAGTAGCACTAAATACACACATGCTGTCCTTCACATAGATACCCAAAGAAAATCACACATTCTAAAGATGGTTTCTGGGATATGAACATTTTAAGATGGGATAATCAATGTGGACTCATTCTGATAATCACCTAAATGTACCCACAATTTTTAAATTTTTAAAATATTATTCAGTTGTCACAAATTAGAGTGTATTATAACAAAGATAACTTTAATAATAGCTTCTGTTTTCATGTGTGGTTTTACTTTTTTCCAGTTTGATATATAGATTTTACATGGATGCTGCAATGGTCATAGACATAAAGGGGCCATTGTAGGAGAGAGCTGCCTGGCTAGCTTAGCTCCGAAATAATCACACAGAAACTGTATTTATTATTAGTGACGAACCGGGTAATCGAGATTGAAGAATAACAGATTGAGAAACATCTTAGTTTAACCCATTTCTATTAATCTGTATATCACCATGAGGTCATGGCCTACCAGCAAAGCCTCAGAATATCTATCTTGGCAGCGGGTCCATGGCTTCTCCTGACTCTGCTTTCTTCCTCCCAGAATTCAGTCTTCTCCAGCTACCTAAGTTCTGCCCTATCAGGCCAAGGCAGTTTCTTTATTCATTAACCAATACAAGCAATACACAGAGGGGACTCCTATAACAGGCCTTCAAATTATAATTTAAAGGGGTTGTTCTCTACTACCTCAAATGAGCCTTCTAAAAGGTAATACTATTCAAATTTGAAGGTCAGAAGGTTTTCAACTGAAAGAAACAAATGTCTTGGGCAAATGTTTGCAGATAGTCTACAGTCTTCCAGAGTCTACAATATGATTATATAACAGAAAAAAATCAAGAGCATATCTGAAGAAGAATGAGAAGACAGACATATTGAGAAGCTTAGAGACAGCAGGACAATATGGGCATCACTGAGAGCAGCTTCACGGCTCTATCTATACAGACCATGGAAGGAGACTTAAGAAGACAACATTGAACAAGAAAGATGTCCCTATAATTGAATGCTTGACAAAATTGACCGTGGCCAAAAACAGATCCATGACTATCCATGGTAGCAGGGGGCGTGCGCATAACAACATGAATGACTACAGAGAGACACAGAAAGCCTTCTGAAGGAAAACAGTTCCTGTTTCTTTGTGGTGGTGATTACATGACAGGCTCCATTTCTTGCAACTCGGCCAACCATAAAAATGAGTGCATTTTATTATATGCAAATTATACTTCAATAAAGTTCATTTTTAAATTCAAAAACCTGGAAAAGCATATCGTCTCTACTCATACATCTAAGCACAGAGACGAGAAAGAGAGTATCATAAAAGCTGCTCAGAGAAACGTGAGCGAATAAATACAGCAAGGAGAGCATAAAACTATCCCATAATCTTAAGGAACAATGTGTTCTAGAAGAATAAGTTTTATAGAACACTGAAGCCGGTGTTTTTTAAAAACCTATTTTTCCAACTCATTACCTTCCACATTCAAACCCCAGTAGTCTTTCTATACCAGCACAAGTGAATCCATCCATCATACCAACTTCTGCCCTGCACATATGTTCGCTGCCACCACACCAGCACCGCCATCCTCCAAACACAGTTCGTTCTGGTGTCATTTCACGCCATAGGGTGGGTGCTGGGAGAATTATGATAATTAGAAAGCAAATCTAGGAAGGATTCTCATCTGGCACGGAAAACACATATGTACTATGAAACGAAAAGGAGGAGGGTTTGGAAGAGAAAGGAAGCCACCCAGAAGTGAGGGTTTGGGGGAAGGAAATGAATTCCAACAACATTTACTGACACAGATGTATGAAATGTCATCGTTGAACCTATTGCTTGGGTTTCTTGTGTGCTAACTTAAAAACTAATTTTAAAAGTGGGAAGAGGGGCTGGAGAGATGGCTCCATGGTTAAGAGCGCTGGCTGCTCTCCCAGAGGACCTGGATTCAGTTCCCAGCCCGTAAGTGGCAGCTCACAAACATAGGTAACTACAGTTCTGCGGGATCCAATACCCTCATCTGGCTTCCATGGACAACAGACACAAGTGGTGAAAAGACACACATGCACACAAATCGTCCATACACACAAAATTTTAGGGTTTTTTTAACTTTTGTAATTTAGTACTTTTTTGTTTGTGGATTCTTTTTGGAGGGATTTTGTTTTTTGTTGTTGTTGTTCTTTTCAAGACAGGGTTTCCACTGTGTGTCCTAGCTGCCCTAGAACTGTAGGCCAGGCTGGCCTTGAACTCACAGAGATCCACCTCTGCTTTTCAAGTGCTGGGATTAAAGGTGTGAACCACCACAGCCAAGCTGTAATTCAATACTTTTATTTACAAATTAACTCCCCTGCATCAGTCAGCAAACTAATTGCCATGTTTATGTGATTGTTTTGTATTGTTGTTTTGGTTTGGTTTGGTTTTTATTTTCCCCTTCCCTTCTCTTCTCCCACTTTTTCCTCTACTGCCCCACTACCCTCCTCCTCAACCCATTCCTCCTGTTTCTGTTCAGAAAGGATCAGGCCCCCAAGACCCAGAGAGGCTAGGCAACAAGGAGGGCCCAATGTGGGATGCATGGACCTCCCTGGAAAGGAGAAATAGAAGAGATATCCTGGGTGGACTTGGAGCAGGAGGGGATGGGAACTTGAAGGATTGGGTTGGAAGGTGGGGGGAGGGAGAGAGTACTGAAAGATTGCTGGAAAGGGGGCATTTCAGGGTTAGGTAGAAACCTGATACAAGGGAAACTCCCATAAATCTACGTGGATGACCCAGCTAAACCCCTAGCAATAGTGGATATGTAGTCTGAACTGGCTATCTCCTATTATCAAATTGGTAACTACTCCAACTGTCATCAGAGAGCCTTCATCCAGTAACTGATGGAAACAAATTTAGATCCCCAGGCAAACATAAGCCTGAGCTCAGAGAATCCTGCTGGAGAGAGGGAGGAAGGATTGTAGGGGCCAGAGAAGTTAAAGACATCACAGGAAAACCCACAGAAACACCTAACCTGGACTCATAGGAGTTCACAGAGCTTGAACCAACAACCAAGGAGCCTGCATGGGACCAACCTAGGCCTTCTACATATATGTGACAGTTGTGTTGATTGATCTATTTGTAGGACTCCTAAAAGCTCTCGGCTGCTCTCTATTCCTCTACTGAGCTTCACTTCCTCGTCTTAGGGGAATGTACTTAACGGCTTTCTTAGACTAAGATAAAAGGAAGGTAAAAGGTATTTTTGTCAATGCCTGCAATTCCAAATCCACATAATAATTAAATAGGTCTGAACTTAACCTTTTAAAATGTGTTTAGAGGATTCCTTTTCTTTTCTTGTTTTGGTTTTCAAAATGACAACAAAACAGCCCTGTTCGATTGCCTCCCGTAGCTAGGACCAAAATCATATCTTTTGCAAACATACAGGGCAGACCTATTTGCATCCAACATCCATTTCTTTAGCTTAAAAGCGACGCGAGTTCAGGAAACTGTCAATCTTCTTTTCAGGCTGATTTTTCTTTAAAAAAAAATTAGATAGAAACTATCTGTTAGCTTTAGAAGCATTTTGTCTTGTTTCAGGTTTTCAGGTCAAATATACTGTTTTCCAGATCAGAATACACCAAGAGTTCTTTTGGCTACATTTCATCAGTTTTCAACTGGGAATGACTTTTCAATTAGGAAAGTTAGTTTATGTAATTTCTGACACTCTTGTGGAAAACTTCAGCTGAATCCCTTTCAAATCAGAAGCTAGCTTAAGTTCCTTTTCTTTGTTAAAATATAATCACAACAGAAACAACAGCGAAACTCTTAACAAGGGAAGGAATGTGTTTTCCAGGAGAAGGGGACATTTCACGGTGCTAACAGACATTCCAGCAGATAAGTAAAATTCAGTTTTGTGTATTTGTTTTTGTGCTTGCTCTCTCAGTGTCTCCCTTTATACTAAATGAGAAAAGAAAAATTAAACACATTTTGCCTAAAGTACTCTGAAACTGTGGCAACCATTCATAGTCAATTACCATAACTTCAGAAAAATGCAATGGAATAAACAAAGCATTAAAAATCTCTCATCTTCAGCGGGTGATGGGTCAACACATTCATATTGTAGTCTGTCTCCCATCCTCTCAACAAAGACCTGCTGGCCTCAAACAAAACAGTTTGTCACTGAGAGCTTTATTAGCCCCCTGGGAGATTAGGAAGAAGAAAGAAAGGAAAGAAAGGAAGGAAGGAAGGAAGGAAGGAAGGAAGGAAGGAAGGAAGGAAGGAAGACCACTAAGCAAACACTCCAGGCACAAAACTGTTCATGAAGGACGTTTATTGGGTGATGGGGGAGTGAAAGACCAAAAGGCCATGTCAGAGCAGGGACATGAGAGAGAGACAGACAGACAGACAGACAGACAGACAGACAGACAGACAGACAGACAGACAGACAGACAGACAGACAGACAGACAGACAGACCAGGGAAGAGACAAGAGGAAGAAGAGAGGCAAGAGAAGCAAGAGACATAGGAGAGGAGCAAGAGGCAAGAGCTGTGTCTGGTGGGAACCTTTAAGGGGTGCACATGTTGCCTCGCTGATGCTGGAAAGGCACCTGACAACAGGTGATGATGTAACTTAACTGCTCTGGTGGCAGAGACAGGCTGCTGCCTTAGCAGAAACTAACAGAAGTTACGTCAGGCCTGTCATGATTAAATGCTGGGGGCCAGCCAAGCTTGCTAGTGACACTCAAAATGCCAATGCTTAGGGGATAGAAGCAAGAGGATCGCAAGTTCAGGGTCAGTTTGTGATACAGAACAAGACTCTGTCTGCAAAGAAAAATACAAAAAAATTACGATGTTAAGGGCTCATGGAAGCTGAAGAGATGAAAACATTGAGAACGTTCTCCAAAGAAATAGAAATGCATGACTACAGAAGCTGCAGAAGTAATCACCTCTTCTGACATCCCTCAGTTTCTAACTCTAACCTCATGTGTGTGTGCCCAAGTCACACTGTACGAACGCTCTTTCTCAAACACAGCAACCTCTCCCCTTAGAGTAATTGCATTGACAGTATCTGCCTGGAATTTCCCTCCTCCTCCTTCTCTTCCTGCACCTCACCTTCTTCTTGTCTCCAAAGCTTCGCTTGAATGCCACCTTACCAGTAAGGTCCATTCTGATCACTGTCTTTAAAGTTGCAGCCCATGTCCTCTTCCGTGTTGTAATATGGCTCTGAGCAACAGTTCACTTAACGAGTCTGGCTGCGACCCTCTGAAAGTCAAGCTGATGAAGAACGGGCACCAAAGCATTGGGTTTTCATGTTTCCCCATTGCCGGGATGGAAGAGATAGCTTGGTGTTCTGGAATGTGTGTGTACAAACAACACAGTTTCTGGTGAACACCTGTATTCTCTTGATGAGTGCCCAAGCAAGCCCTGGGTAGGAACCCTGGACACTGAGTCTTCAATAGACCTCACTAGTAGAAAACACTGTACACTGGTTGCTACAAAGTGTTGCTAGGGAACTGTGCCCTATGTGACCTCACTAGGAGCAGACTCTTAGAATGTGTGCCGGGTCTTGTTGGGAAGCAACCCCTTATACCTTTTCTCCTTACTCACCTTGCTCTGATGAATCCACTGTGTCTTCCTAGTTAATCACTGAGACTACAAACGGTCTTGAGGACCCTGTTACACTAGTCTACTGTACAACTCACTGAAGAATTACTCTTACTCTCTATCATCTCTTGAAAGCCACATGAAGGTTGGAAGTTGATTTTGTTCACCAGTAGATTATACAAGCCTATGAAACTATCTACCATACAATAGGTGTTCAATGTCATTACATCTATATATTTAATAGATATAAAATCTTTCAATTACTTCAAGGAAATCAGTGAACTTCGTAGAAAAACCTTCACCATTGAATGCTGAGGATTCAACATCCTTGTTAATGAGATCAATGAACTATGAAAATGCCTGAATTTAATAAAGTAGATCAAAATATATGCATTTCATCTGGGTAAAGATACTTTCAAATACTCTGAGAATTAAGTGTGATATGATACTGAAAATTTGGGGTATATACTTGTATATACTCTAGTATATGCAAGCCCTTGATGAAAAAAAGGAGCTTTTCATTTTTTCAAAATCAGACTTGGGGGTGTCTCCTAAAGCCAGGCTTTTGAAGCTGTGTAGTCTTCTGAACCAAGTTAATCTATTGTGAGTCTCACAGACCTCTTTAAAACAAAAAAACATGGAAAGTTAGACAAATTTGTACAGGAAGAAACTGGAAAAGGCCTATTCTGAGAACAAAGCCAAGCTAGTCCCCAAATATGTGCAGACAGATGTAGGGAGGAGTGAGAAGGGATTTTTATTGATGGTAGCTGAATCCTCTAGGAATCCAAAAGAAACTATGTGGAAAGTGCCCTGATGTCAGCAACATCTCAACAGAGAAAACGATTCGTCAAAATCAAGTCCTCATTTTAGGCTACTTTATCTTCAACTGGGGAGACAGCTCACACCAGAACACCTGCCTGGCACCAGTAAGCCCCTTTGATCCCTAGAACCACAAAATAAATAAATAAATAAATAAATAAATAAATAAACAAATAAAATATATTTTTTCTGGGAGCCCAGAACCTGGGCAATATATTCATTTTGGCAAGAAACTTGGCCACTTGCAGTCGTAAGGGTCACAAAACAAAAATTTATGCTGAGTCCTTTAAAGAAGTTTATCAGTGGGTTCTGTCATGGGGAACAGTAATTCAATAAAAGCTTATGAAATCAGTAAGCATACTGGGCAGTGTTCAGTTCATGTCAGCAAAATGGACAAATATTTAGAAGATACTGGGCTTTACACTAATGATGGCCCTGGTACAAGCCATGCATGCCTTCACCATTTTCTGTAGTCAGCCCAGACCTTTACGGGATCTGGGGGTGTAAGGAGGTAGTCTCTCTGTCAGTGAACTGAAAGAGGAGAATTCAGCTTCGAAAGAAATATTTCTGCTGGTTTTTAACAAATCCAACTGTGATGTGACTGTTTTAAATGTAAAAATAGATGCTAAGTTTTTCTTTAATGTTTGTCGGTTTCATCGAGTTACTTAGCAACAGTTTATTCTCTGAACCACTCTAGCTCTCCCTTCACCCTACCGGAGTGGGGAAGACTGCAAAGGTAGGGAGACGGAGGGGACAGGTAGGAGGAGAGTGAGGGAGACCTTTCTTTCTCCTTTGAAACATGTAGGGATCCTTGAATTATTTTAATGAAAAGTTCTCTATGGGCCAATCTGAATGGGATTTTAACATCTATAAGCATTATGAGACTGTTTAGAAAAAAATCTGTGTAGGGACTGTATAGAAGACAAAGTAGAAAGAGCACTGGCTGTTCTTCCAGAGGACCCAGGTTCAATACCCAGTACCCACTTGGTAGCTCACAATTGTAACTCCAGACCCAGATGCCCTTTTCTGATCTCTTTAGAGACAAGGCACATGGTATACAGACATACATGCAGACAAAACATCCATGCACATTACATAAATAAAAAAATTTTAAGCATATGCATGTGGAAATATTCAAAGGTAGCAAACTCCAGAGAAAGAACATGAATGTTCATCACCAAACCACCAGTCTGCATGTGGGAGCTGCTAACACATCACATGATCCCAATAAGTTCAAGAAAAGACAGAGGTATTTCTGGGTACAGAGAGTGGAGTTCTAAATTCTTTATGCACGGATTTATTAACATGCATCTCTAGAAGGTGTCCCTGGAACTACATCATCCCATACAATGTTAAAGAATTTTATCAATGGATTCTTCCGTAAAGAATGCATTGAGGTGCTTCTCCTCTCCACGTCTATAAAACCATCTCCTCAGGCAGAACTGTGCATAATTCAGTGCTAATGTAGATCCATGAATAGATCAAGGACTACAGGCAGAACAAGTCTACCTCAGATCCCAACATGAGCCATCATTACTTGACCATAGTATGTAAATTTATTTTTCTACTCAACAGGTTAATAAATAGTATTCATACTTTCTTTATTACTGTGTTGAGAAAGGACATAATCTCAGGTTCCATCAGTGTCCAACAATCTCACATTTACAGCATGGTTTAGGGTGTATGAACAACTTTGTATTGTCACTGCCTTCATAAATGAGTAGATGGTTATGGATATGAAAATACAAAAGATAGAAACATCCTGAAATCAACAAATATTTGTTGCTTGCCTACTGTATATAAATGGGCAACTTAAAACCTACACTGACAAATAGGCATGAAGAAAGGAAACAGTTGAAAGCTAAAGATTCAAAATCACAGTGTGTTCAGTGAGGAAATGATTATTTTGCTATTGCGTAAAAACGTGAAGAGAGAGGCTAGAGATGGCTCAGTAGCTAAGAGCACTGACTCTGTAATCATGCAGACAGGATTTCCGGTCCCAGCATCCATGTTTTAAGTCAGGCAGCTCATTCAAGCCTGGAACACAGATATGAGGAGAACAGAGACAAGAAGATAGCTAGGATTTTATGGCTTTCAGTCTAGCCAAAAAAAAGGGAAAAAAAAAGTTCATGTTCAAGAAGAGACCCTGCCTCAAAGAAATAGGTGGAGTAATTAAATGACTTGGCATCCTTCTCTGACCTTCATGTGCATGCACAGGATGCATGCTTGCCCTAAAGTGCATGTGCACAGGTGTATGCATGTGTGTGTGTCTACATAAATATTTCTTTAAAATAAAAATTGAGGGGCTGAGGAGATGGCTTAGCAGTTAAAAGTACATATTGCTCTTCCAAAGGACCCAAGTGCTGTTCCCAGCCTCTAGGTCAGGTAGCTCCCAGCCACCTGCAGCAGCAGAGTCCCGGGGATCTGATATGCCCTACTGGCCTCCATAGGCACCTACAAACATAACCTATATTCACACATACATATAGGTGTTTAATTAAATAAGATCATTCAATCACTAAAACGAATAATTTTAAAGGCTGAAGTTGGCCAAGGCTAATGTGGTAGTTCTGCACCATAAAATTCCAGGACTACAAGAAATCCCTTTCAACTCCTCAGCCACCTAAATTGTGGCCTTAATTTCATAATCCAACATGACAGCAAAGTTCCAACTGCTCCATCTACCTTCCAGACAGCAAGGTAAGAGGTGAAATGTGTAACTAGGCTAAGTTTTAGAAAACTTTGGAGAAGTTTCCCAACAAAAGTGTTACTCTCTTATCCTCAGTAATATCTCAACCAGCACAGTGATAAGTCTCAAGGGAAGTTGGGACATACCTCTCCTTTTGCTACTGGTCACGGACTCTGCAGAATCCTTCTATTGGGAGACAAGAACACCTCATTTGCTACATCACTCTCCTGTTTCTTTCCCCAAACACACATTTCTGATCATGCTCTACCTGTTTTCCCCAGCCACTCTGCAGGAAGCAACATGGAGCAACTGTGAAAAGTGTGTGTGCAGTAGCCTGCCTGAATTGAATCTGGTCTTTAAAGTGTGCTCATCTGTGAATGGAAATAACAGTAGATGGATTAGGACTTGTGAGGATCAACTGGCCCGTACCTTTAAATCTCTTGCTACAGCGATGGGATGCAATGAGAAATAAGCTCAGTGGACATTGCTACTGCATTGACTCGGTCCTGGGGGTTTGGGAGCTTTAGGCTCAGTGGACATTACTAGTGCATTGACTTATTGACTTGGTCCAAGGGATTTGAGAGTGTTCTACATACAGATCTGTTATCTTTGCAACATTATGGGAGGCAGATAAGAAAAGGGAGTCAGTACAACAGTCTTCACAAAAGACTTGCTACCGTCCTAGTACCATCCATAAGGAAAATAGAGCAGAATTGACTTATAAAGAGTGGCAGACTTTCTAAAACAACACTCCCAATTCATATCATGTTAACTGTGTTAAATGGAAAATCTAAACACAAATCTCTCCCTAAACGTTCTCTGACAATGACTGGAAAAAGTTGACAATTCATCCCTGCTGTGGAGAAATAAGATCTAAGTAAGTAGGAAAAGTATTTAGGTTGAATGCATTTATTAAAGTCCTCTGACACAAAAGCTAAGACCTGAATTCAATATCCCTCTCCCAACTCTTCAGACAAAATCATGAAATCCATAATTACTAAAACAAGCTTCACATAAAAAATGGCTGCAGTCATTAATTCAACGACGAAAAGAATAGACAGGGAGACCGCACTCAGATTATTTTTCCTAACATATGTTCAAAATTGCTTTTAAGCTTCACTGACAATTATGGCATTGTTTAAAAAACCATCTGTCCCAGCCTTGTGCTGAAATATAGTGCTACTGGACTACACAGCCTCGTTTGCAATTTCCCAGGCTTCTAATGGTGGATTTAAGTTGGTTGGTTTTCTTCTTTTATCTTTTTTATAGCAATGAATGGCTATCTTACTTCCACTGTAGGAATTGCTCTTGTGAAACTCAGGATTAAAAAAAAAATGAACCAGCTGCTTTCTTCTTTTTCCAGACAGAACCGGTTATGCAGCAGGAAGTTCCCTGGCACAAGCCGTGGGGAAATATCACAGGACGAATAATTCATTTAGAAACATGTTAATTTTATTTTATCTATTAAATGCTATTTAGTCACAGTATTATGATAAACAACGAGAGATTCTTATTGAATCAGGGCAGAGGTAAGGAGGACAGAACAGACTGAATCGAAACAGGAAGAGCATGACCCAGAAGGTAGTTCCAGCTATCAATCAATTACTACCAAGCCATGACCATCTGAACATCTTTCCCTCCCTTGATAGCAGCATGAGATACATGTGTATGTGTTAACACCCTTGTGATGAGATGTGGTATCTTTGCTAGCCAAACTTCACAAAGTCAATTTCTCCCACATGCTTTGCCGTAGGAAGGATACTATTTTTAGAGATCTAGACTTTATCAGTAACTGGCAGTTCCTGTGGCGGAGACAATCCTTGGGGAGAGGGAAACAGCTGCTCAATAGAAGGAGGCTTCCGTCCTCATCAGAAGCAACTGGGGTTTCACAAACTTGACCGTGTCGTTGCCAAATGAACATAATACTAAGATGAAGCGTACTTAGAAAAGAGTGAAAGAAGTCAATTACTTATAGAAAGCTCTGTGATTTAGTCTAAGGGGGAAAATAAGACAAAAAGTGCATGTCAGTCTAATGAGATGTAGATAAAATATTTAAAATTGGCCCCAAAGTGTTCTGGTAGAATTATAATGAATAATCAAGGATTAAATTTCCCAGAAAACCTTTATCCCAAATTACAATGATTTTCTCTTCATACTTTGATACTTTATAAAAATTAAAGAGGCTTTTCCAATTTCTTTCTTAAAAAGACTTAATAACAAAGAATGTAAGGAAATGGTAGCTAAGCCTCAGAGGACTGAGTGTGGAAACCTAAACGGAAAACCCCCAAATTTACTGAAGGTAAATTGGAAAATCATGCTCCCTGTAAAAGAACTCGGAGCTTGAGAAGAAATTTTCTGTGAACCATGGGGATCTAATTCTCCAAAATGCCCGACTGTTTGATAAGTAGCTGCTGGCCCGTGCTGTTAGTCAGTGCCCTGGGTCTCTAAGGCAGACGGTCAACAAGGAATAAAAGACTAGTCTTCTGGAATACCCTAAAAAGTGTTCCTCTTCCATCGTTGCCAGCAAAGCCTTACTAAGCTTCCTCGAAATCTATGCAACCTCAGTTTACCCTATTAGCTTAAGTCTATTTTTCTCTTCAATCCAATAAAAAAGTCCATTTTGCCTATTTCATAACCTGTAAGTTAGAACACATGGTCCCCTCCCAATGAAGATGATCATTTGCATTCTCATGTGTGCCTTTGTGTGTACGTGCGTGTGCGTGCACGCACATCTCTCATCTGTTTTCTTTCACCCTCTTCCTCCTCTCTCTCTCTGTCTCTCTGATGCGTGTGTGTGTGTGTGTGCGCGTGTATGTGCAAGAGAAAGAAAGAGAAAGGAGAGAAAATGTGCATCATGGAACTGTCATTTATTTTGACTTTATAAGCTGCATGAGACTGAATTGTAACACTAAAATTCCAAGAGAAAAGAATGTCATTTTTGTCATTTTGGGAGGATGGGGGTGGAATTATAGCTAATGAAAATCACTGACAAAAGTCAAAGAAGATTCAGAACTTCTCAAAATTGCCACAAAATGACAGGAAAGCATAAACACTGGATTCTTTCAATAAATAGCTCGCCTTAGCTGGAGAGATTACAGAAGCGTGGCTACAGTGAGTTAACACACTGCCTCACCCAGAGGGGGCTGGCTGAGATGAAAGCTGGATCTGTAGCCACTAAAAAGCACCAGATATTAATCACCTCTTCTATCACTGTTTCATTGCTCATATCTGAAAGTGTTTAGTTCTACACAATAAAGCAATCTGTTCCCCTACTAGGAAACAGAGCGCCGGGGTAAGAGTCGGCAAAACTGGTCTAGTCTCACCGCCGTCACTGGCGCTATGTTCTTCGTAACCTTGACAACCCATGAAACTTAGGGTCTTGAGCTTCATTGCTCCTGTAGTTCATTAAAATAAAGTCTTGTAAAATGAAGAAGTGGCCGGTTGTGTGGTGAGAGTCTTCAGTCTCTAAACCAATTAGTGGTGACACCCTCAAGTAGGCAGAGTTGACATCTTCAACTACACGTTCTCCAGGGTAGATTCTAATTCGGGGTCTTGTCTATACTAATACGACTCTTCGGGTTGCCTATTTGTATATTAGTGAGACACGTGCAGTTTATAAGTAGGAAATTTCAGGTAAGGTCAATGACTTCTCCAAAATCCTGTGCAGTATCAGACAGCAGCTAAATGTCACAATTCCCATCTATTATTCCAAGTGAATAATGAAAACATTTTAATGATGAGCAGTTACAAGATACACCACTTAGTTTAGGTATCCCAGGCAAACTCAAAGTTCACAAGGTTTAGACTTTGGAATTTGAATTACAAGCAGAAATGTTAGTATTTACCCAGTTCCCATATTCCATAAAATAAATCAATTTTGAGTCCAATGAGTTGAATCTTTAAATTTTTTTTACTACTTACAACTAGGAAAGCCTCAAGCGAAGATGAATCTTATTAGAACAGTCTCCTTCTATCTTATGTTCTAGAAAATAATCATATTATTAACGTATAAAATTCCCTTATATTAAAATAACTATTATTAAAAGTGAAGTCTTAGATTGAAAATAAATCAGAAGTGACAAATTCCTAAGTAATTAGTGGTGTTCTAGCCATCATGTTGTAATGGTGTTTGTTTTGATTGATTATGAGAACTGTAATCAATAAAAGCTGTTGAGTTTAGTATGATTTGCATTACCCTATGCCAACTTATGAGCAAAATATTTCTCACTTAAGCTTAAGACATGCATTATTTATCTGCAAATAGGAATGAGAAGACACATGGTTTCAGTTTTTCTTCTTTAGCTTCCAAATATTTAAATGCCAAATTAAAAGACTTTCATTAATGCTTTCATTACTATATCATCCTTCCAGTATCCAGATATAGTCTTTAAAGTTTAGGAAGTACATAGATCTATTTCCAATTATGTGTGTGGGGTGGAGGTTATCTACATGTGATGCAGTACCCACTGAGGCCAAGAGAGGGCATCAGATTATCCAGAGTTGGAGTTACAGACGGTGTGGATGCCAGGAATTGAACTCAGGTGCTCTTTGAGAAAAGCAAGTTATGACCTCGAAAAGAGACCCCGGAATCTTTGCTGGAATAGAAGCCCCTGGACAAGGCGAACACCTGGCCTCACACAGACGTGTGTCTTGTAAACACAGAGAACGGAGACTATGATTGCTGTATTTCAAAATAGATTCACTTCAAACTTGCTTTAAAAACATTATAAATAAGCCGGGCAGTGGTGGCACATGCCTTTAATCCCAGCACTCAGGAGGGGTGAGGCAGATCGATCTCTATGAGTTCAAGACCAGCCTGGTAAACAGAATGAGGTCCAGGACAGACTCCAAAGCTAAATAGAGACACTTTGTCTAGAAAAACAAAAACAAAAACAAAAAACGAAAGAATATTCCAACAAAATCAAAACAAAAAAAATGTTAAAATCTTCTCAAATGTATCTGGCCTTCTCGGAAGCTGTTTTGTGTCTCTGTAGACATGATCTCAATAAAAAATAAAATTGCCCAGGCACTGTCCATTCTGACAGAAGCTTCCCAGGAATCACCATCTCTACATGCTGGGTTCAAAGAGGGACTTCATAATTATTTTTTTAAGACAAATTCAGGTGAGCACTGTCCCTGATTCACTCTCTTCTGTGGTTTTGTAGGACCAGGCAGTTGCAATGTGACCTTGAAAAGACAATCTGCCCCAAGCAAGCCAATTAAGAAGCCTCTTTTCACCGCAATATAATCAACTGGGCAGTTCACCTGTTGTTGCTTCCCCAGAACTTCAGATGAAGTGAAGCCGATCAGATTGGTAAGCAATTTTACAGAAGATGTGACTGAAAATAAGCAGCTTTATAAATAGGATAAAACATTAGTGGGAATCTTGACTATGATATCCCACTAGGAAAGGGAGGGGAACATCTCATGGATAGTGTCTTGCTTGACTTTTTTCTCCTTTTTAGCCTTTGGTGGAAACTAAATGGTGTGTTCTCAATCATTGCATTTATATAACAAGTTAGTCTAAAGAGGAATAAAAGGTAGAGCTCACAGAAAGCATTAGAAAATCCAGAAACGTTAAGCATGAAACCTTTTTATTCTTCAAGGGGAAAAAATGACTGATGTCTGTTCACCAGGTAGGCTGGAGTGGATATTGTCTGACGACCTAGTGATCTTTGCTTTTCTAAAAAGCCAGCCCTCAGTCCTGAATGCCCTCAAATCCTGAACATTGTGTAGGTCCTACTCCTGAGCTTTGCCTCTCGGTCAGTAGAACCCATCCTTATGAAAGAGGTTCCGTGTACTCTGCATCCTCCATCAACAGAAGTCATCCTTATGCTTATTACACATCCTTCCTCCTTAAGGCCCTTGTCCTGAGCTCTGTTCATCAGGCAATGGAACTCCTTCCTATTGTAAAGGTCACAGGTGCTTTGCCACTTTGCAAGGGAGTTTTGATGCAGCCATCCCTGAAGCTTTGATGTGATAATATTAAAGTGGAGACTTTTTCCCAAAATTTTATTGTGCCTAAATACATAAGAAAAATAAACCGGTTGCAAGGTCAATCTCTGGAAGTTGTCTGAGCTAAAGTGGGTCGCAAGGTCAGACTCTGAAAGTTTTGACCCAGTGCCTGCTAAAGTGGTGCTGAGCCCAAGCCGAGCCAATCATTTCCCTGCTGGCCATGATGCTTGAGAGGACTCTGACAAACAGGGTATCCAGAAATTAGTACCTTAAACCCTGGAGGAAAGCTTAAATCAGCAACTTCCCCCCCCATTACTGAATTCTCATAAAAGGAATGAAGAACACGCGAGAAAGGTAAACATTGAGTAGAGACAGCAAGACAAATCAGACACCAGGCTGCCTAGGGACTGCATGTGGTAAAATATAAAGATTGTTTTAAAAACACAAATTAAATGAAGACGTGAATGAGGGAATGAATTGCCTTATTTTGGTCCTTCAAAATTATGTGATGTCTGGGCAAGTAGGAAAGATAGAGAGAGAGAAAAAAAAATCTAGGAACAATTTTAGGTTCTCCAGGCCTTCCTTTCCTTGTAGGGAAGGTTTGTGCACCAGCCAGCTTATTCCTGTTCTTCTTCATGGCAGGCATCTACAAATACCCCGAGGATGCCAAAATCATTTCCTGGAGGACTTCCATTGTGTAATTACTCCCTGGGATCAGTGTCCCCACTGCTGGTGCACTTGGAGAGAAGACTGTGGGGATGTGGTGCTCTCAGAGCTCAGTGTCCCCTAAAGCTAGGTGATGCACAGTTCTGAGTCCTCCCTGAGCTGAAAATCACACTGATGAGTCCGAATGAAGGGGAACCTTCTCCTCTGTGTGATGTCAACCTGTCTTAATGAAACACTGGACTCTGAACTCGTGAAAACAACGTCTGCCCTACCTGATCTCCTCTTCACCAACTCATGGACATCACAAGGAAAGGGAAACAAGAAGCCGAAAGGTACAAGGATCTTGAACTGGGGCCACATAAAATAGCGCAGGCAGAGTAGTGCCCTCGACAAAGAGCACTGTGAACACAGGATCTCAGCACACAACAGAATGAAACTAGGCCCTGACCTTATCCCATACTCACAAATCTATTCTCAATAGACTGGAGACTAAATGCAAGCTGTAGAACTACTAAACACCTAGAAAACAGCAACCGCTGGGGAAAGGCATCGTGATACTTGGTATGTGCTACTTTGAAGATGACACAAAAGGCAAAAGTAACTGTGACGCTGGCAAAGTCCAAAGTTCCTACAGAGCAAAGACAAGAGTCAGCGAGGGAAAGGGACACCATGGACCTGAGGAAAGTGTTTACAAACCATGCATCCAAAGAGCAGTTAAAGTCCAGACTGCATAAAGAACTCCTGCAACTCAATAGCAAAAAAGATTAAGAAGAATTTTAAAATGGTCAAATGACCTGAATAGGAATTTCTTCAAAGAATAAACACAAATCCACTCTATGAAAAGATGGTCCACATCACTAATCATTAACATATGCAAATTACAACCAGGGTGAGATAGTTCATGCCCATGAGGGCAGTTACTGGGTTAGTAAGCTTTCTGACGCTTCTTTTAAAAAAACTGAAATCACATAACGAGGAAGGGTTTTCTTTGGCTCCTAATTATTTTCAACCCACAGTTGGTCAGCTGCGTAGGTTTGAGGCTTGCTGGAACATATTATGGTTGGCTGCAGATGACAGATCAAAACTGCTCGCCTCATGGCACAGCCCTGGAAGAGAATGGTGGGACAAAGAAGTAGGGAAAACCCTGTCTGCATATCATGATGACCCGAATTATCCTCTGAGCCTTGACAACTAAAGGTTCCATGACCCTACTAGCAGAGCCACGTGCCAGAGACCCTGCCCAGCTATTCATATGTGGGCTTTTCAGGAACATTCTGGAACCAAACCAGCTACTCCAAGAAGACGAAAGAGGGGAGCCAAGGTGGCAGCTTAGAAGAATGAAGAACTTCACAGGTTTCACAGGGACTTGGGGTTGAAACAACCACAAACAGCTTGTCAATGAGGTGGGGGACTGAGGAAATACACTCAAGTTCAAATTGAATAGAGTGACTTAGGGTGGCCCAGAGGTCCAGTTATGGGAGTAGAAGACAGTCAGACATCATGGAAACAAGGAGGATGTTCCTCAAAAACACCTAGGCATGTGTCCAGATGAGATGGATCCAAGTTAGTTTATAACAGAGATATCATCTGCAATGACCCTACATGCCCATCAGCAGATGGATTAATAAGAGAATATGTTACATGCACAATGAGCATCTCATCAATGTGTCATTGGCAAGACAATGGATAGAGCTTGAGGCAATCATGTCAAGTAGAATGAGCCAGATTTTGTTTTGTTTTGTTTTGTTTTGTTTAGAATAAGCCAGATTTAAAAAGACAAATGCTGCATGTTTTTCTCTCATATGTTAATCTGCGTTTGACTGTAATTTGAAGGTAAGAAGGGAACTAGCAAGAAGGGGGACTACAAGAGAGTGTTACATATGAACAAGAGCAAAGTAAATGTTACATAATATGTATATAATACATAATATATATAAAAATAACATCAACATCACCTTGTGCTATTGCCACACACTAATTGTTTTAATTAAGGAAAAAATACACATGTTGGCAAAAGTATGGAGGAAATAGATTGCAATACACTGTTGATGGAAACAAAAATTAGTCTGGACACTATGAGTACCAAAATATATCACAAATTTTCCTTCTCTTCCAACTTCTCCTGGGCCCTCCTTCCCACCTCTCTACTAGTTTTCTTTAGTGAAATAATACTAGATGTATCAATAAACCATATTTTCATGCTCATGGGTAGTTGGCTGTCATAGGTTTTTTTTTAAAGCTACTATCTAATTCATCCATACCATTCCTGGACACACACCCGAAGGAACACAAGCCAAAATCAGCCTATATAAATGCCACAAAGAAACCCTTTCTGTATGATGACTATAGAGTGATTAAAATAAAACAAGAAGAGAAATCAGTGTTAAAGTGGAAACACAGATATGAGAACCCTTACATGGTGTTAGTGGAAACACAAAATGATACAACTGCTCTGGAAAACAGTGTGAGTGTTCCTCAAAACCTTAGAAATATAGAAAGCATAGGACCCAACAATCCTCCTCCTAGGTTGAGATGGAAATCTCTGGGAGTTCTGAGCTGTCCTGTGCACATTGCATCACAATAGCTAAGCTATGAGGTAAGCTCGCCATCAACAGATAAATAAACAAAGAAAAACTTCAGTATCTGTTTAAAATAGCATAGTATCCAAGCATTGTAAAGTAGGGAGGGTCATGTAGCTCAGTGATGGAGTACGCATACCCCAGCACACACTCACGCAAGCACACACATACACACACTCTAAAACATAAAAATATAGTTGAACACTCTGTTAAACAGTACAGCCACAAAAAGATAAACTCTGTATGATTCTCCTATCTAGTATGTAAAGCATCTAAATGCATAAAATCAAACAGTGGTCTCTTCCAGGGTTTGGGGGTAAATGGGAGGCTGCTAATCAAGGGTCTGAAAGTTTGTTAGATGAACAAAGTTCCAGGGACTGTACAACTTTGAGCCTACGGTTATGGTAAAGCATTGGTATTGTGTATTTGCATTTTTGATAAGAGGGTAGACCTTGTGTCTGGAGTTCTCATCACAAACAGAATTTATTTTTAAAAGACAAAGCAGTGTGCGGTGATGGCCATCCTGGGTGCCTCCCAGGGAGCTTGGTAACTACTCTCCACTAGCTCCAACATAGAGCTCTCGGGCAAAGGGACTCAGTATGACCTACTAAACTAGACATCATCGATACTCAGACACGGATTAATTTCACCTAAATGGGAAGCACATGCAGAAGAATTAAGCACAAGTGTCAAGGCAGTCAGGAGATTAGCTTAATCATGTCATAAAACTTTCAGTGATGAACTACAGCAGAAAAGGCTGGGTGAGTCAGACGTACTGCTGCAGGTGAGATTTCATGACCAATCTCTGGCATGTTTAGACCCTGACCACTTGTGGAAAATGCTTTGTGTGGGTCCCATCACCCCCTGTTTGAAAATGAGAAACGGGGCTAGATATTTTTTTTTCTAATTTTTCTAAGTAGGTCAGCTGTCCTGTGGCAAAGAGGAGGACAAAATGATGCCTCAATGATAGCTGCATCTGTCCCCTTCATCACTGGAGCACAGCTGGCCAATCAGACCCACGACTGAGGGACAGTGTGAAGAAAGCAGTTCCTCCAAAGACTAGACTGCGAGGGACCCCACACAGACAGGATGGCTGGGGGCAATGTGTAGGAAGGAAAGATCATTAAGCAGGGGAGGAGGCTGAGAAGGCTTGTTGCTTCATTTAACCTGAAGAAATAATAATAATAAAAAAAACTGTCCTAATCCTAAGTAATGCTTTCCTATAGCACTGTGAGTCTCCTTGATAAATGGACTGAAGTACCTTATGAGGTGCTGGCATTTAACTTCAGCTCGAGCGGGTGTTTTTACTTTAAATTTTGTTTATGTGAGTATACGCTGTCTATGTCCACGTGTGCACATATGAAGGTAGGGATTCATATGCAGGTGTGTATATGTGTGGATGAAGTCAGAGGTTCACAGACGCTATCTTCCTTGATCTCTCTCCATCTTATTTTTAGAGACAGGGTCTTTAGCTGAACGTGAGTTCTGCGATTGGCCAAATGAGCTGGCCAGTAAGCCCCAGGGATCCTCCAATCTCTACCTCCCCAGCTCTGGATTCCAGGACCGTGCCACCACACCCAGCTTACTTATGTGGGTGCTGGCTATCCCACCCAGTGCCTTATGCTGGCACACCAAGCACATGCTTTATGAACTGCGCTGTCTCCCTAGTCCCTCACTTACCTTTTGAGATTATGGCCAGAAAGACTTCTGTATTCGTGCTTACCAAAAGAACTAAGAAAAAAGCATTTGTTTGTATAACAGAAAAGCCATGGCAAGGAAAAGTCACCTGGGATGACAAAAAGCTGTAAATAATCCAAATGTCCTCAAAAGAGGGGAGATTTTTAACCATACAGCCGTGTATCCAGACTATGAAATGCTACTCAGTAATCAAGAGGAAACAACTGATAAGTGCAACAAATGAGTGGATCCCAAGGGGCTTACACTGGAAAGAAGGTAGACACTGAGGGCTGATGCTGTATGATCCCACTGGGTTGGTTTGTTTGTTTCAGTTTTATTTTTGGTGACACCTCTGGTGTCAATGGTGTGGCACAATCTTCAAAGAGAAGTTTCAGGAGGTCTTTTGGCACTGTTCATATTGATAGTGCTGTGACTCTTACCAAAACTCATAGAACGGTGTGCCACAAGAGTTTACCTTCCTATACTTGAGTTTAAAAAAAAATGAAGAGCAAAACAGAACATTTCTCCTAAAACTAAACATAAGGCAAAGACTTGCTATTTTCTGAATGTCATAAAACACAGAAACATCTTTTCACAGAATACCATCCACAAACACGATAATGTAACTAAGTGTTAAAATCACAAACTAGACTGTAATTTTTCAAAAATTACATGCAGGCCATAAAAACGTGTTTATTAAAAGCAAAGTGGTTGGAGAGACAGTTGTTTACTGCCTCTGAGCCGCAATAAGATGTTTACAGATTTTTATCCCTTTTGGGAATAGGGTAAATGAATGCAGAGTTACCTTCCCTGGGAGAAACTGCTAGACTTTGTACTCATTGGCCAAAATGGGATTTGTGACTTTCTGGCATGTTAAATTCAGCACTAGCAGGCTGCTTACCATGATAAACACTGTTTCCTAACGAGAGGAAAAGAGGCGGCCTGGGAAGAGAACTGCTGGGGTTTTAATGCACTCTCTGAAACACTCTGACACACTCTGCTGGAGAGAATAATCTAATATCGTCCAGAAAGTCAGGCTCAGAGTTCCATTCCCAGAAAATCACGTTAAAAATAAATGCGGTTTAATTTGGCAAACATGCACCAAGCATTTATTATATGAGGGGCACAATGCTGGGCACCAGGTAAACAAGTCTAAAGATGCAGCAATACAGATATGACATAATACACGCCTTGGGGTGGCAAGCACACTTGCACATGAAAACTGAAGTGTAATGATGGAACCATGGTCAGGATATACAAATGACCTCAGAGGAAAGACATTGACTATCTAACAGAAGGGCATTAGCCAGATCCTAGGACCCTTTAAAGTTTGTCTCCAGTGGAGATTAAAATGTTGAGAGGCAAACAGGGTGTTCCCAGGTTTGAAGAAACCATTTTTTTTTTGGCATGTACCACTACTTCATCCTATTATAGTTCTGAGAATACTGGCCAATTGATACCTGTACTTATATTTCATGACTTGGGAAAATTTTCCAACTGATAAAATTGCCATAGCCGTGGGGAATAATTATTTAAAGACACCCTTTCTAGCAAATACAAACGTTCCAAGTGATATATTGCTTTCTCTCTTTTTATGCTGGGGTGGTGATGGAAGTGGGGAAAGGGCTTATGCAAGATAGCCATGTTACCCAGAGGTTTGATTGACAGGTAGAAACAACTCATGTCTTCTGTGACATCTGTGATCATAGCTAGCAGAAATATATAGCTCACCCCCTTAACTGCAGTGATAAATGAGTTAAAGCAAACATTCTGAAGTAATGGGGTTTCATCTGTGCCCTGTGATTTCAACCTATCCTGACAGTCTTCTCAAAAGTGCAGGTAATCAGCATGACTACTTTGCAGGGCCACTCTCAAGAGCAGGTGCCCTACGGGAGTGATTCTAAGGCCTGCTGCACGCCCAAACATGTCCTCCCCCAAACATTCCACTTTCATTAGTCTATGTTAAGGTGTAGAAAAAGAAAGATGAGCAGGGGGGGTGACAGGAAAAGAGGAGGAGGATGAATGATGGAAAAAGGAAACATCAGCTTCCCAAGCAATTAACCGTAGCCGGGTGACAATCACCAAACGGTATGTGAGAAACTTCCCAAAAGCTTTACCTAGGCACAACATTGACAACTCAGAACTTTGCCTTAAAAGTAGCACTGAGGGCCAGAGAGATATCTCAGCAGACAAAGGGATGGACCACACTAGCTCTGCAAGCCTCACTAGTCAGGTTCAATCCCCAGAACAAACATAACCGGCTGGTTCTAGTGGCATACATCTGCAATCCCAGCACTTCTACAGCAGGATAGAAGGTGGAGCCAGACCTGCCAAGAAATGTGTTGGCCAGCTAGCCTGGGGCATGCAGAGTGGTAAGAATGAGACCCTGCTGTTTCAAGAAGATGGAAGGAAAGAACCTACTCCTGCAAATTACCCTCTTACCTCCACGTGCATGCAGTGACACACGTGCATGGGTTTACACATAGATGCGCAACACACATGCGCACACTATATAGATAGATACCATTGAGACAGACATGGTAGTGATGTCTGTCATCCCAGCACTTGGTAGAGACCAGGATCACAAGTTCAAATTCATCCTCAGCTACATAATGTTTTCAAGGTCAGCCTGGATATGTGAGATTCTGCTTTTAAATAAAAAGCATCGTGTTCTACAAGAGTCCCAGCAATCTAGCAGTCAACTTGATAGTCAGTCACCTCTGCCTTTCTTGATAAATGGCTAAGAATTACTCTAAATACGTGAGGGGAAAAGGATATATACATTGAATGATTGAGGACAATGACATGTGCTGAAATTAAAATGACATAGATGATGGAAAAAACTTTATACTTCCGGGGTCATATACCTTAAGTTTTGTTAAAATCATTGATTTTCCTTTGAGTAGCCTGACATGATCTGTTAAAAAAAAATGGCTTTCCTGTTCACTTGAATGAGATAAAACAGCAAAACCTTTCAAATAAAGAGGTTCAAAGCTTTGTGTTCACTGTAATAACACCCACAAAATTGCTCGGACCATCATCAGTCTGGAAGGAGTCACCCGAAAGTGAGCTGGTAGGTGACTGGCCACATCACTGCCAAACATAGGCCATATAGCCAAAAGCAAGTGTTCAATTTTTGCTGTATACACTTAAAGCACAGTCATACTGGTCTTAAGGGTTTGGATGTAGCTTTCCTAGTTACTGAATGTACATAGATCTGGGTAACCAAACACCAGTGGGCCAGGGAGATGAACGGGCTGACCACCCCTATACTGGCTTGCATTCTTCAAAACTACCTTCCATGGTTGCTGTGGAATCTTGGTCAAGGAAATTTCATTACTGTGTTTATTATTCTTTAGCACTGTTTTCTCTGATCACCTAGCGACTGCTGTGGCAAGTACCTTCAAACCTGGAAGGATAAATGTTGCAAATATGAAGGCTGAATTCCCCCATTTGTATATTCCGAGTTTAAATTCATCATTTACATTTTTTACTTTTGAAAGAAAATGAAACTACAAAGAGGAGATACTAAAAACATTTCATGCTGTAGATTTTAAAAGCTTTTCAAGGTGAGAAGCCAAAAGGTCCCTTCAGCAACAAATAGCAGAATTATCAGACAATATAATTAATATGCATCGACTGTTACTTATGAAACAAAGCAATATATCTAAGGAGTGCAATTACATGCAAGTGAAAGCATGCATATTAAAAAGTATGCATATTAATGAGCAAGAAACCTCACAAAGTTATGTAAAACATATGCCAAAAAAACTTGTTTTGTTTTTTTCCTTCAAAATTATACTCAGACAGTGAGAGCAATGGGGTAGCTCTCAATTCACTGCTGTATTTATAATAAAGGAGTATTTAAATTGCGGTGACAATGTAAACGCTCCTTGAGACCCTGTTAATGAAACCTAATCTCTTTGTCATTTGAAAAGGGCTGGTGTGCTCTCTGGCCCTAGATGCAAAAACGTAAACATTTCAGGCTCATATAACCCTTCCACATTAATAACCAATTATACTCCAAATGACATTTTAAGCCTAACATTGATTTATTGTTTTCTTTACTACAGCAGCAAGCAATGGTGTGTCAGTAGTTGCTCAGGGGAAGCTTGCCTCTGGGATGTGGGAAGAAAATATCAGAGTTTCTATTTCTGTTTATTTATTAACAAAACCACACCGAAATTAGCTTTGGTGATATTTAACAAAGACGCCACTGATCCCTTCCCAATCGGTATGTCATCTGTGAACAAGACAGGAGATTTGTATACATGGAAGAAAATGGGAGGAGGCAATCGTAAATGTTCCTTTTCTTGCTTTGATTGTGTAGCAAAGTACTGTGGTGTAGAATTGTTGACCGCATGACTTAGGATTATCCATACTAATTCCACAAAATAAAAAAAGGTTAAAAAATTCTTATTAAAACAAACCAGCTTGGTTATATAAATTATTGGTATAGAATAATAATTAGTGATTGTGTAAATATGCACACAGTAAAGGATAGAGCTGTTGCCTCTACTCCTATAGTATGTTGTTGCTTGTCTGTTCTAGGGGCTGGTTGTAGGGCCTCATATGTGCTAGACAATTGCTCTACCACTGAGCTATATCCTTCAACCCCTACAGCGAGTTCTTTAACATCCATGAAATAAGTCTAGTGAAAAGGCCAAGAATAAAGATTAGTCTTAATAAGACACAAGTATACACCCACCATCATGAATGATAAAGATCGCCTTGAGTACACCTACTGCCTTGAGATATTATGTACTGATACATAGTGCCATAATTAGCCAGCCTTCTAAAATGCTAATCTTACATCCCACATATATATATATATGTATCATGTACAATCTGTATGAGATCAGCAATATATGTAAAGAGCTAATAGTAAGTACATACCAAGCCTCATTATAAAAGCTGAATTGCCCAATATCCAGCCTTTCCAACATCACCTGCAGGAGTGAGCCCCAAAACTCTATGTCACCTCCTTAGAACTTTGGTGACACTCAAGGGTAATGTCACAAAGCCCCTCACTCTCAGAGGAAACCTGAGACTGTTCCTCATCAGTGGGGTTCTGCTTTGTGTATCTATTAATCTCACCATATCTTCCCAAATTTAGAACTCATGGCATTATGCCCTCTGAGAGGTATTAAATCCCTCATGTTCCACTTCCTTCTAAATACTGTCTTTAGCTTTGATTCTAAGAACTCTTCTCCGCCAGTCCCTTCAAATGATGATTAATGTGTCTCCCACATTCTAACTATTATTATATATCATTATTCCGGAACATCAGGTTTGTTTTGTTTTGTTTTCCTTTTTAGTCTCCCTTCAAATATCCAGAAAAACAACCCATGCTGCCAGACTAAGGCAATTAACACAGGTCTCTGTAATGCCTACAAGATTCTAATGATTATCTCACCATTATCTGCCCTTCTCAATTCATCACACCTGAATCTCCCACTAGTCTTAAGCTCTTATCCTTCAATAGGCTTCCCCTCCAGCCATTCAAGGTTCTATACCACTTTACTACCAATAACAAAACTCTATGACCTCGACTGCAGTTTACAGATAGCTGTTTAGTATCTCTTCCTTCACATCTCCACCATTCTCAGAGCAATTGATAAGAGACTCCGCAGGCATACATGGCATGTGTGGTATCTTACAAATCATGCACACAGCACTGGGCATCAGCTCAGCTCTTATCTAGCTCAACTCTTGCATTACACACTAATGTCTTTCTTGCTCTCCTCAGTGAAGTATTAAGCACATTTTTCTACTTTTTGAACCATTTTCGTATCAAATATAATGCTGTCTCTCGCAGAAGTTATTACATATTTGAAAACCCCAAGAGAATCAAATGGGGAAAAAATACAGTGAAAACAATATGAGAATTCAGAAGATTAACAGGAAATATTACAAAGAAAGCAAGATTCTTTCCATATAAAATCTTATACAATAAGATACCATTCATACTAGCCAAAAAAGTAAAACATTAAAATTAACTTAATAAACTTTGTCTGAGATCAATATGAATAAAACCCAATAACACAACCAGAAACACAAAAGAAAACTGAGAATGCAATTACATTGGCTTCAGAAATTCAACAAAGTAAATACGTCCATTCTCCTAAGGAGAACTGACAGATAGGACAGTATGACAATAAAAATACAGATGCTGGTGGAGGATGCTTGCTGCTGATTTAATTATTTTCCTTTGGAGCCAGAGAAACTGACCGAAAGTTCATACCAATGTAAACGTGCGAGAGCAACAAGAAAACCCATTTAAAAAAAAATAAGGGAGTGAGAGCTAAGCACTACACTCATGAACCAGATAGTCAAAACATGTTTTTAGAAATCTTTTAAAACTCTAAAGACTAGAGGTATGACTTCAGAGCTAAGCCCATCAGTAGCCAATACAATATGCTTCATTTTAAACACAACATATAAATTGAGCAGAAAGAGCCCAGAAACACATCTACACAAACATTAACACTTGATTTGATGTCAGTGCAATGCAATGCATTCAGAAAAGAGTTGTCTTTGGGGGTCTGGAGAGAGAGCACTGGGAGGAGCACTGGCCGCTCTTCCAGAGGACCTGGGTTCAAGTCTCAGCACCCACATGGTAGTTCACAACCATCTATAACTCCACCTCCAGGGGATTCAAAGCCCTCTTCTGATCTTTATGAGCAGCACCAAGCACACATATGGTACATACAGACATGTAAGCAAAACACCTCTGCACATAAAATAATAATTAAAATAAAATATTTTTATTTTAAAAAATATCTTCAATATATGGTGCTAGAAAACATTCTAACCACATACGGAAAAAATGAGTTCAAACTTTATAAAAAATTAATCCAAATTTGTTCTCAAATCTATTAAACTTAAGAGCTAATTATTTAAAACTGAAAGAAAATATAATAGAAAAATCAGCAAAATTTGTTAGTGGGACACAAAATTATAAACATTAACTATAAAAAACTTTATTATAACTAAAAATGTTCCTTTTGCTGCTCAAAAGGCACTATGATAGACTGAGAAAAAAAATTGAAAACAAAAATCCCATAGAAGACTTGGAATATTTCAAGAAAATGTACAATTCAATGCAAAAGCAAATTCAATTTTTAAGTGAGTAACTAAATAGTTGAACAGGCATTTCACCAAAGATAGACATATGGCAAGAACAAAAGAGAGAAAAAATAATGCATGAAAAAGGATGTTCATTGTAATTTGGAAAAAGATTAAAATCAATTTTAAAAGTTGCTATGTACCTCCCCATCAGAACGGCTGGACCCACTCAGCAGTGTCTAGAACCCACGTACTCAACCCAGGGTGGGATGGAAGATGGCACAACTGCTTTGAAGAGCAGTTTCCAGGAAAGTTAACCTCACCTATTGCTTGACTCAGTCGTTGTAGTCTCAGGATATTGGAGGATATGTTTGATTTTCGTAGAGAAAGAGCAGTGTCAAATGGCTATCTAGGACAGTGACCTGACAATAACAAGGCAAGATCGTGGAGGATACTGCGGCACATCATAGGTTTAGTTATGTCCATTTTTCCCTACTCAAAGCTTTATACATGGATGTTCACAGAAACTTTATTGTAATAGTTAAAAACTAGAAATAACATAAAATACAATATGTAGACAGAGGAACAGTGGTATCCATATAATGGAACACTACTGAACAATAAAAAGTAGTATTGATGCACATGCCAAGATGAATGAATCTCTGAGTGACTGGGTTAGATAAAAGATACCAGAGAGGGATGTACATTTTATGTTTTTATATATAAATGTAATCGACTCTATATTGACATAAAGTAGGTAAAGTAGTGCCTGGGGGTGGGGGAGGCCAAAGCCACAAGAAGGAAAAGGCCAAGGACAAATGGCCAAGAGAAACATTGACAAGTTAAGAACATCCATGTCTTGATCATGGCTATAAACATATTCACAATCAATCAAATAACACACAAAAGCAATGCAATGCAATTTATGACACCCAGTAAGTTTGTGACACCCAGTAAGTATGTTTTAAGGTATCAGTAATTAAAACACTGATGTTGTATAAAGGAGGTGACATCTGAGACAAGCTGGGGGACGTCTGAAAGTGAAGGCATGATGCTACTGGGAGGGCTAGCTAACCAGCCAGGGCATAAACATTACATCCATGTGTCATGCCTTAGGATTACAGTTCGTGCCACAGTGGCATGGGCACACATGAGGATTCTTTTTTAATCTTCGCCTGAGGAAGGAAGGAAAAATTCTATTACTGAGCCAATAAAAGAAAAATTTGTAAGTCTGACTAAAATAAAATTATTCAGATGGCAAAAAAAGATACCATATATAAACTCAAAGGACAAAGAACACACTGGAGGGAAGAATAACTGTGGGCAACGTTGCTAAGAATTAGCGTCTCCAGCTCCTAAGACACAGAGGAAAACCAGAAGACAAATGAGCAAACAACCAAAGTAGCCTGATCTGTGTACAGTGTTTAATACACACACATACACTTGGCCTTCTAACAAACATGCAAATTGATTTCTTTTTAAGGCAGGGTCTCACACACCCCAGGTTGACTTCAAACTCATTACGTAACCTTAAGCATGACCTTAAGCTTTGGCTGTCCCTGCCTTGCACAAACTAAGTGTTGTGATTACAGACGCACACCACTGTGGCCAGTTTACACAGTGCTGGGGACTGAGACCAGGGATTTGTGTTTGTTGGGCAAGCATCCTACCAGCAAAGCTACATCCCTAGCCCTTAAAACCACATTAAATATTTCCTTCTGTGTATCAGTTTAGAAAGACAACTGACATTCAATGACAGCTGTTCTTGCCGGCTATGAGAATGCAAGCCAGTACACAATGTTGGAAGGCACCTCACCGAAATCTACACAGGTTAGAAATGCATGTCGTTTTCAATCTTAAAACTGTCGTCTATGGATAAAACTGGCTCATCTGAGAAATTGTGCATGTACATATGTTTATATGTGGCAGAATATGAAAACTGATTGAAATAGATCGATGGAAGAATGATACTAGAGTTTTGATAATCTGCGTAACTGAAGAGTGGGTAGTCATTAAGATAAGGATAAGCTGTCTCAGAGGGCATATGTGGGTCATCTCCAACTTGTAGCAGTGAGTGAGAGAAACAAGCTGCAGGAGAATTTTGTAGCTGTTACTTTCTGAGAACTGATGGGTAAGAAATTGTGTTTATGCCTTCCTATAAGCATAGTCTCTGGAAAATATGTTATGAAAACAAATAACTTTCATTGCCCGATGGAGCTAGGGTATGTAAATGAAAACAGTAGAGTCAAGCAAAGTATCATCATATGTTTTGTAACATACATATGTGTGTGAAGCATTTAAATGTATGCAATCTAGTGAAATCAACGTACATTTGTCTGTCTAACCCAAAAAACTTTATGTCCATGAGGAAAGTCATTTGTTTATACACTCAGCGTGGTATCTAGGGTACTCAAATATTTCCTAGCAATTGTTGGAACTCAGGTAAGCTTACTTCTTGCTTGCACACATTTGACCGTTTTTGAGGCCACTGTGATAAATGATGTCTCAGACGTCCTTACACCTCTAGAAGAGGTTTGAGATAGATTTTTCTCTCAGGGAACGGATACTGAATGGTGTATGGTTTGTTAACTGTATGGTCTCTGTTACAATACCTAATGCTAATAGTACAAAAGCAGCCAAGCCTGTCCAGTAAGCGAACAGGCATGCTGTCTTCTCACAAAATGGCCCTCATGAAAACAGGATGGTAGCAGATTTGGTCTGAGGGTTTAGTGAGAAGCCCTGATCTATAAAATTATGTTTTCTGATTTTTTTTCTTTTATCAACTGAACCTCAAAAGGCATACAAGGTTTGAATTTTAAGTGTTAAAAATTTTTTAAAGTAAATAACGTATACATCTTTACCAACTTATCCAAAGGAATAAAATTTAACTTTTGATCATGGACCTGAATGAGGGACGAGAGCAGCCTAGGGGGTTACCAAAGGAGAGCTATGCAGCAGGAGATTTGTGGACTGGGGATAGATTGCCTTCAAAATAAGTTTAGGGCTGTAGAAATGGTTCAGTGGGTGAACTGCTTGCCACAAGCACTGAGAACCAGAGTTCATATCCCCAGAACCCATGTATAGGCACTCTGCCTATAACTCCAGAACTGGGGAGGCAAAAACAGTATCCTAAGACCACTGAACTGCAAGCTCTGGTTTGAGAGAGAGAGAGAGATCTCAGTACATAAAGCAGAGATTGATGAGAAAGGCATGTGATGCCGGCCTTAGGCCTCCACACACATGGGCATATGGGCAAATACACATGTGTCAAACACATATGAGAACACTACACCTGTGTATGCAAAAGTGTCATTTTATTCATTTCATTAAAGTAAATACTCACCCACCATAAAACACTAGATATTCAAATTATCTACTTTTCATTATATAAATACACATCGCTTAAGTGTGCGGGCCTGCGGAGTGCGTGAAGCACCTTGTACACAAGCACAAAAACCTGCCATGGTGCTGCACACTTTGTAACCCCAGGGCCTAAGAGGCAGGGACAGCCAGCCTCCCCTAATGGGTATGATTCAAGTCAAGGAAGGCCCCATCTCAGATGGAGGTGGATGGTACTTGAGAAGTCACATCCCAGGTGGTCCTCTGCACATACACACACACATACACACACACACACACACACACACACAGACGGGGGGGCGGGGAAGGGGGAGAAGATGGAGATGGTTATTGAAATTACTGTAAGAGGTCCTGCTCAATCATGAGAAGACCACAAGAGACATTAAATGGTTTATTTTTTCTAGTTCCAACTCTACCACTAATTATGTGACGGACTGATTTGATTTGCTTTATTGTTTTATGTCATAGGAAATGGGCTAAATATAGCTCCTTCTACTGAACTAACATTTGGCAATATCCAAAGTGGTTTGTGGCTGTTGTACCTGGGAAATATGATCGCCCCCTGTTGAACAAAGGTAAGCGATTCTGCTACAGTCTTACAATGCAGACAGGCAGCTGTCACCATAACTACAAAATCCTAAACGCAAGCATGAGAAACCCTATGCAAATAGAAAACACTTTTCTGCTTTCTTGAAGACGCTCAATGGTGATCACAAATTTATTAGCAATATTTTCAGGTTTTTTGGCTTGCTTTCTCTTTTTTAAGCTGCATCAGACCTTATCAGAGAAGTTTCTTTGTGCAGTGAACAGCGGCTGACCCAAATTTTCCAACTGGCCAAAGTGTGGTGAAGTACCTGTGGAGTACTCAGCCACAAATGGAACATCTGCTTGGTACCCTAAGTCCCACAGCCAAACCCAGGGACCATTCTGGAAGAGGAAACAGAAAGATAAAAGAGGCAGAGTTTGGAAGGGTCAAAGGGGACCATAGTGAAACAATGTCTTCACCATGGTCGGACTGCTGAACTTGTGAATGCATAGCAACTGTGGCTCTCTGCACGAGACCTGTAGCCAGTCAATACTCCAGCATGGAAGGGGAGGGACCGTGAGCCCCATCCCTAACTGAAGAGCTGTAGACAGCTGATGGCTTCTGGAGAGGGGCTCAGTTCTCTTTAAGGGTATAGCTTCTTGTGGATAGAGGGTAGCCCAACATACAGGAGTATATGTGCGACACAAATTGTATCAGAGGGTTATTAAACAAAAACAGAAGACAAAAAGTGGGAGGCTAGGGAAGTGGGGGATGGAACTGGGAAGAGTTGAGGAGAGTAACAGGGGACATAAAGAGGGTCAGAAACCTCACATGCAATTCTTAAAGAATTAATAAAAATCATTTAAATAAGAATAAATAAGCTGAAATAAAGGGCATTTTGTCTTCCTGAAAATAAATGTGTAAGAGTAGCCCACAATAGAAGTGAACCAGGAGTTAATGGCCTTAAGTTTACCACAATATTCAAAGAAGTTGAGGTAACATTTATAATCTCAGTGTTGGTATCGTGCCTCATTTAGTTGTTGAAATCTTAATTCCAGAGGAATTGATATTGGAAAGAAAAGTCCTTGAGGAGTTCAGGGTCATGAGAATGGAGATCTTAAGAATGGGGTTTCTATCCTTATAAAAGAGGCCAAACACGCCTCCTTCACTCCTTCCACCATGGGAAATCAGAACAAGAAAGCGTGACTTACAGTAAAACGGAACACTGGACATCTCGACTCTGACTTCCAACTTCCATAGTTTCTGCTGTTTCTAGCTACCCAGCTGGTGCCATTTTATTAGAGCAGCCCAATGGACCATGAAAGGGAGAGAACAATAGTCACCTCTGCACTGTCTAACAAAACAACAAAAACAAGACAGAACCACCTTCCAGGGAGGTCAGAAAAGTCACTTTCCCTTCCCCGATTGTGAGGGAGGCTGAACTGACAACCACTGAGCTTTCTCAACTTTTATAGTGGAGGCTGGGAGCAGAGGAGAGAAATGGAAATTTTGGATCATAGGTTAATCAGCTACTACAGCCTGGTCTAGAGTCAACCAACATCTTTTCATAAAAATTAGTAAAAAAAAAAAAAAAGCAATAACTAAGTGTTCCTCAGAAAGGGTTTTTGTGCATTTCTTCCAGGTAGAGACGAAAAGGTGTATAAGGCTTAAAAGGCTCACTAAGTATTACAGCCAACACAATTTTAAAATGTGACACCCACTTCCTCCATTTGTTGGCACATTTTGCTTTATATATGTTATGCTATAGCTAGATATTTAGGTGTAGAGTAGACAAAGGAAACCGATAAGCTATGTACTCCTCTTTTATTATAAAGCCAGAGACAAACTGAAAAGCTATCCATCAGAAACCAACATCATGAAAAATCTTGGAAACTCTTCAGGGAACATTTGGGAAAGCAGTTTAATTACAGAGAACAATCCCAACTGCTGGCAGCGAAAGCCATTGCTGACTAACCTCCTAGGGTCCTACAGAAATATTACAGTCTTGATAAGGGAAATTCAATATATGCCAAAGCTCAGAGATATATGTTAGAGCCCATAGGTGTGATGCTTTTGCATTTGTACAGAGCTGTCCAAGGCAGTGTATAAATCTAAGAATCTTTGACTTACATTTAAAATGAAAGGGGTATGATTACAATTCAGCACACAGACAAAAACAAGCCCTCTTCCTCTGGGGAAACACATATCCTCGCAAATCTAGCATACTTTAATTTGGATTTCTGTTTGGTACATAAACTATGTAGACCCTGCTGAACCCTACATAGTTCCCAGTAGACGTAATATATTCATATTTTTCATATTGATCTGCAAAGATCTGGCCTCTACTGCTGCTGCCGAGAAGAAAAGCTTATAAACCAGAAAGTTTAAATGTATGTAGAGCAGTGAGGAGAGAGAGGGAAGGGTGTTAGTTAGGAGGAAGATAATGGTGTCCTCTTGCAGAGGACCTGGGGTCACTTTCTAGCACCTATATGGTGGCTCACAACTCCAGTTCCAGGGGATCTCTCACCCTCTTTTGGTCTCCTCAAGTGCCAAGCATATATGTGGTATACAACCTACCTCCAGGAAAATGCTCAATACACATAAAATAAACATAAATAAGTTGTTTTATGAGTTAGATATATTAAAGAAAGAGATGATGAGAAATTCACTAGAGGGAACTTCAGAACAGCTTAAGAGCTGGACCTGCTGAAGCCTCCAACTCTCTTCAGTGTAGGGTGTCTAGAGGAATGTTCTTCAGTCAGAGAAACTTCACAAGATGAGCTTGAATCTCTCATCTCAATACTTTCCCAATGAAATGCCCTTTAGACTGACATCCAATAACTGACTGAAGTATATATTTAGAAACATGTAGATAGATTGTTTTCAGTGTTTACAGAGGGATACGCGTTTGGGGTTCAACATTTTTCTTTTGCACAAAGAGTTTATTTAACCAATATATGATATTTTTTTTAGTACAAAACCACCCTGACGAGCATGTGCAAGCAATGTCCGTGGGGAATTTTGGACACTGACGAGGAAACTGGGCCATTATGAGATACTCCTCAGACAAGGCGCCTCATGCATTTCCTTTGGCATTCAACATACTTCTGTCTGTTGTCTACAGAAACCAACATGAGTTCCTCTGCTGCGTTTACGTTATCTGACTGTACCTGCCATGAAAAAGAGAACTAAGAATGCATATAAGGCATGAAAACCTTAAGATATGACCTTTTATGGAAAACAGGTATTAAACAAAATAGGTATTAAAGTATGTGTCAAGGGCTTGAGAGATGGCCCAGCCATTAAAGGCTAGTCTCACAACTAAAATATCAGAAGTATTTGTCAAATATGTTTAAAGTGGCAGTATAAAAATGCTTTATTATTGTAAAGATTATGTTCTTTTTAAAAAATCAGACCCCATTACACAGTGAAAACAGCCGAGAAGTTCAGCTCAACTGCCTTGTTTCAGTGCTGGTCTCTCTTGCTTGGGAATGTCTCCAAAACTCTTAAGCCTCAGTTTCACCTCCACAATATGCTCATTGTGACTTGAAAGCCTACCTTATAGGGAAGCCATGAGAGTTATATCCTATAGTCTCACAAAAGTGTCACAAACCAGAGAGCATCACGCAAAGATATTACTGATAAAATCAAATACCAAGAAGAACGTTGCTGCATTTTTATAAGCATTTGTAACACTTTCTCTTTTAAAAAAAATCTTCAAACATATTTAGAGGGACTGGAGGGATTGTACACTTAGGTGGTTAAGAGTGCACACTTCTCTTACAGAAGACAAGATTGCAGGTCCCAATACCTGTGCCAAGCAGATTACAACCACCTGTAATTCCAGTTCTAAAGAATCCTACACCTTCTTCCAGCCTCCATAGGCACAGAACTCATGTGCACAAATCAATACATATATACATAACTTAAATATATAATAAAATACATATGAATACATATTTAAAAAGCATTATGTGAATACGAGTAGCATGTGTGTGTGTGTGTGTGTGTGTGTGTGTGTGCATGTCTGCTCTCACCCAAGCATGCACATGTGCATGGCTTTCTCCATCTCTCTCTTTCCACCTGACTTTTTGAGACAGGTTCTCACACAACCTAGAGCTAATCATTTTGGCTAGGCTGCCTTGCCAGCCATCCTGTGTAATGTGAGGGGTGTCACAGATACATACCACCATGCCCAGCTTTTTACATGAGTGCCAGGGATCCGAACTCAGGTCCTCAGGTCTGCACAGCAAGCCCTTTACCCATGAGCCATCTCTCTGGGCCAGTATCTTCTTTGTTAACCAAAGGAAAGGAGACAGCAAGTTCAGAGTTTAAGGTTTCTGGGTCACTTTTAATAGGATAAATAGGGGGAAAGTAGGATTTAAAAAGTGACAGGTCCAAACTTACTATAAACAATTTAATCCAAATAACAAGCCCAAAATGTTAGCATACGCTGAAGCAAAAGAAGGCCTAAGTCATGAGTAGAGCTCAGAATTGATTAACAGAGCAACCACACACTGGAGTAGATGCCGAGTTCCTACTCAGGACCCTGGTATCTGTCTAAAGTAGTGTTATTTTGAATTGTGTTAAAGATATAAGAACATGAGAAGTTTAAGGAACCAATATCTAAAAAAAGAAAAAAAAATAGTTTTCTTCAAAATAGACCCAAACCTTCCTAAGCCTAAGAAAATCTAAGACATGATAAGCAATATGAAATTCCTCATTCAAGGTTCTGAGGTGACCCATCACTACGCAAAGATCAGAAGGAAGAGTAAGGCTCTTCCACAGATGAGGCTTCATGAGATAGGCAGAGCCACAGGGGTGGGACTCCTACAGACGGCATGTTTGACAGATACTCATCAAATCAGCGCCTACACTATGGGTGAAGAAGACTGTATGGCATGGCCCCTGCTATACTTAAAAATACTAAAAGACCAGTTTAAGATATACACTCAAAGATGCTTCGGCAGGCGGCAATGAATGATGGGAAAATCAGACAGATAAAAGGCCTTTGGAAAGCATGAGTACTTCATGGGAAATGGGCATTGTAGACTGGTCCCCGGGAACTGAAATTTGATGAAGAGGAAAGCAGTCTCAGCTGGAGGTCCCTCGATAGCCAAGGATTCCGCATCTCGGATTCTACTAATCACAGAGTGAAAATATTCAAAGTAAATTCTGACAGGCCTAAAAAGTCGAATTTGGATGTGCATGCTGACTTAGTGCAAACGAAGTGATACTCAAACACTGTAGAGTGAAAATTTGACTTAAAGGGTATGGAGTATGTGCACACATTATACGCAAAACTGACACCATTTTTTATTGATTTTTATTGAGCTCTACGTTTTTCTCTGCTCTCCACCCTGCCTCTCCCCTCCCCTTCAACCCTCTCCCAGGTCCCCATGCTCCAATATACTCAGTAGATCTTGAAAATGGACACCACTTTACATAGAGGACTTCTGGATAAAACTCCATCCCTGCCAATGTTAGAGGAGAGGCTGGGGGTCCTCNGCCAATCCACTGTGGATACTGAAGGGACCAATTCCTGTTGTGCTATCTTGGAAGGAAGTTTTAACAAAGTGCTTCCATGTTCACTTTTCTTTTATACTTTGTGACTTTTTCCTAACTCAAATAGGTTAAAAGTCAATAAGAGGAAAAATGTCAAGAGCTAGAATCTTGTAACCTCCAGGGCTTGGGATCCTAAGTAACAAGTCCATTAGCCTCACCTCTGTTCTCCTCTACTTGATTACCTTTCAGAACCAAGAGTTCACACTTTTATGAAGCAATTAATTCCTGATCCTGTTTCTGAACATTTTACAAATATGAACTAGAGGTCACTGAAGTGTTTTAAGTACACAAGCTAATATTTCAATTTCCTGCCTGTGAAAACATTGATAACTCAGGGGGAATCATCTGCATAATGAAACTGAAGACTTCCATAGAACTTCGATTTCAAGCTCAGCTGCACAGAAGGACACCAAGATCCCCAACTTGCCTAGAACCATAAGAGATTTAGTGATGCGACCTGGTTTAGGAATGCAATCGTCTGCCTCTTAAGATCCAGCCAACTCTGAGTCACCTGCAGCTAGGAGGGGGCACAGGAGGGAGTGGCTGAAGCGGGTGATGCACTAATGACCCTCCCCCTTGCTATAAGGAATGCGAACAGGTCCAATCCCGAGGCTCTCTTGTGGCTCATTACAACTACTCCGATTAAGGAAGGGCAATCACTGCCCTGCTCCAAGAACAGAGCTGCAGGACATACACATATCACCATCCACATTTTCTGATCCAAAACACTCTGCCTCTAGCAGGAACTGCAGGCTCTGTTCCTGGGCCTTAGAAAATAACACATTTTATCTTCACATAGGTTCCTTCCTCTCCCCACCCCACCCCACCCATGCACAATAACTTTCATATTAAGCGAGGGTGAAAGCTACGTTCTGTAACTCTCAGCTTTCTAAGAGGTCAGCAGTGAGAGCTGACACAAAGCTTTGGCTAAGCATACCGTCCCTCCTCACAAGATCTCCCAGCACCGTTCCCTCTTTCATCTGAACTTCAAAGAAGGTCCAGGTATCTGTCCTTTCTGCCCATGGAAATTACACATCCAGCACACACAAGCCAGTTCTGCAGCTGCCGTTTCGGCACAGGCACTTTCAAAGGAGACGCTCAGACACTGGGTACATTCTAGAATCCAGAATACTCCCTCGGAAATGCTATCAACAGAGCCAGGATGTTGCTCTGTGGTGGGGTGCTTGCCTGCCCGGTACAAGGCCCTAGTTTTATCTCCAGTGCTGAAAAAGAAATGACATCTCCAGACCTTTGGACACATGGAGTTTTGTTCTGCCATTTTGTTTCCTTCCTTGCCTCTCCCCTTCCTTGCCTCTCTCCTTTCCTTCCTTTTGGCCTTCCTGTGTGTGGCAGGAAACCAAAACAATGTCATTGTCTACCAAAAAAGGTGAATATGGTATGTACTCACCCATGAGTGGATACTAGCCATAAACAAAGGATATTGAGCCTATAATTCATGATCCTAGAGAAGCTAAGTAACAAGGTGACCCCAAAGAAAAACATATATAGATCCACTTGGAAAGTCTAAATAGACAAGATCACCTGACAAAATTGGGAATATAGGAGTGGGGGGAGAAAGGAGGATGGAAGGGGAAGAGAGGGGAGAAGGGGAGGGGTGAAGATAGCTTGAGGGAACAGGATAGCTGAGATGTAGGAAGGACAGAGAATGAGAGCAAGGAAAGAAATATCTTGACTGAGGGAGCCATTATGAGGTTAGCAAAAAACCTGGCTCTAGAGAAATTCCCAGGAATCCACAAGGATGACCCCAGCTAAGGCCCTAATCAATAGAGGAGAGGGTGCCCAAACTGGTCTTGCCCTGTAGTCAGACTGATGAAAATCTTAAATATCACCACAGAACGTTAATCCAGCAACTGATGGAAACAGAGGCAGAGACCCACATTGGAGCACTGGCCTGAGCTCTCAAAGTCCAGTTGAAGAGTGGGAGGAGTGAGAATACGAGCAAAGAGGTCAAGACCATGATGGGGA
>LOEQ01007913.1:4987-23660 GCA_001685075.1 Bramus lutescens
GCGGCTATTGGCTGAAGGAGCGGAAGGAGCTCCCGCAACAAATTTGGTATCATGCTATAGATGAGCTTCTTGGACTAAACACTAATCACTGGTCACAGGATTCCAGACAATTCTAGGCATTTTTCAGTTTAAAGATTCTCTGATCATTAATTATAATTGCCTTGCAAGCTACATTGGATAATGGAAGGTTGCAACTAGAAATTGTTGGCTTGTATTTATATGTACTGTTTGATATATGAATCCACTCAGAAACAGAAATCTGTGTGTAGCATAGCACAGATAACAAAGGCATTCAGAAGAAGCACTGTTAATGTATTGCAACCTGTCTGTATTTGGTGAGCAACATGTTTAGAGTAACTGAATTTGTTAAAAAATATTTGGTACATTTTTAAAAAAGGTTTCCATAAATATTCAATGACTCATTTAATCACGTGCCTTGAAATTTGGAAATCAATATGATAAATAACTGCAAAATTCTATGAAAATAGCCACTTACTAATATACCATTAATGCCCAGTAAGCTTTTTATGTAGCTCTTTAAGGGTATATTTTACTTTCAGACATGATATATTTCTATCACTGTTTCCTAATTATTATTTTATAACGTATCTTAAGAAGTTAACATATTTTCATGGGACCCTATTAATTTAAAAATGTTTCCTATTATCTATTTCTTAAAGTCCTTACTATAACTATTTAATCATTTTGCTTTCATAACTATTCAATAAGAAAGTTAGTATTATTTTTTCGGGTGAGAAAGCACTACAATAATTGTATGCAGTGTAAAAAGGAGATGCTATGAGCAGAGGAAGCTGCTTTAGCCTGTGTGTACTTGTCTAGCTACCACAGAACATGTGACAAAAGTCACCTCTTTCCTAAGTCATCAGTTTATACTCTGTATGTAGTTGAGAAGTGCTGGTGCCAACCAAGATACGTCACAAGTATCATGGTGTCATAACTTGACTAGACACCATCTCATTTTGCATTGAGAAGGTTGTTCCCTTCAGAAATTCATGGAACTAGGAGAACTCTATGTAGTTGTCTCTTCTCTCGTGTTCAAAGGCACATGGCAGGAATTGAAATGTGTATTAGGCCCTCACTCCTGTGGCTCTCCCTCTAGTTTACTTCTGGAGCATGAAACTATAACATTAATTATCTATTTATTTATTTGCTTGTTTTTTTTTAAATTGTTTTGCTAGTTCTCCTTGTTATATGTAACCATCTGGTAAGAGAGATGCCAGAAATATGATCCCAATTTTCTTATTCATGTAGTGAAACAGAGTAAGAGTTAACTTGAAGATGATGTGCACATGTCTAGAACCGTGCCTCTTAACTCGAAGGCCATTGCGCACTAGTGAGGAAAACAAATTTGGTTGATGGAGATAGAAAAGTCATCCTGCAACTTGCCGACTCATTGCTTTCAACCCACTGTGCCCTCATGGAGTTGATCTTTGTTTTATGCCAAGTACCATAGAAAAGAACAACAGAAAAACAGTCCAGCTCTGGTGAGCATGTTTATTGTTCAGTGACAAAGCTGAAATCACTTTGCTTTAACAGCTGACTTTCCAATGAACTCTGCGAAAAGTAAGCAATTACTTGGTTCATGCTCTTTAGTAGACTGGATGCTTGCTTAGTTTATTTTAAGCTTCCAGATTTGATCTATCACAGCAGGAATGATAATACCCCTTAGCAATTATAGCATTTTTCATTTATTCTCCTATTGTGCATTTCTCTGAGCTGCAGATGAAAAATACATCTCCTTTGAGTGCTGCATGTATAAGCTACTGCAGTAATAGCAGAGAGAACTGTTCATTGTTGATGGAGGCTAATGGGAGTAACTTTGGACTTCTTTCCTTTGCTGCATTCAGCCTAAACCCTGCGAAATTAAATACAGGTGGACTAGTAGGAAGTGAATGTGCTTCAGATACATGCTTAAATGCTGAAAGACAATTTCATCACTTGTTCATTGCCACTAATTACAGAAATCAAAAGATTTACCTGTTTTTGAGTCTAACAACTCCATTATTTCTTTCTTTACCAGTTTTTTTAAAGAAAATAGATTGCTTAATTTCTCATTGAAAATCATAATCATAATTTAAAGATTTTTTGGTAACAGTTGCTTACATTAAAATATCATTTAACCTGTAATTATATAATTATTTTATTTGTTTATTTATTTATTTATTTGTTTTTTTTTTGAGACAGGGTTTCTCTGTTTAACAGCCCTAGCTGTCCTGAAACAAGTTCTTGTAAATCAGCTTGGCCTCAAGCTCTCAGAGATCCATCTGCCTCTGCCTCCCGAGTGTTGAGATTAAAGTCATGAGCCACCACCACCTGTCATGATTATATTTTAATTATATGGGGGAAATGAACTGGTAAAGTTAATTCACCCTTTTTTCCATGTTAGTACTTTAAATATAATTTTATAAATGAATGCTGTGGAATATAAATCACTATGAGAACAAATGTATCATGGCCTCCCAAATCAGTAAGAAGAAAATAAAACAAGGAAAGTTTTATTAAAAGAAAGAATAACAGAATTTCAGTTCCTTCTAAAATACTCAACTCCATAAAATTGAATATAAAACTTGTGGTTTCCAAGTCTGAAAAGTATTATTAACTAATAGATACCAGGCTTCAGCTGCATAAGATGACTGAGCTGAGCAGATCTGCTGAAGGGTGTTTATACTCATTTACAAAAGAAAATAGATTTCACATTGTTAGACTATATATGCCTTGATAAATGTTTTTTAAAGGTAAACTTTCTTCAAGTTTCTCAAGGTGTGGGTGATAACAAGGACATTGGCCAAATAGAATTGTCAGTTACAATGATCAAAAGTGTGTATAAAATGATGACATTAATTCTGCAGTGGTGAATGCAGTAGTATCTCTGTCTAAATTAAATAGAACTGCAAATTTTCTAATAATGCCATTCCCTTCCTCAAAGGAAAGTACCATTTATTTTTGAGGGAATAATGTTTTTCTTATATTTATTGAACATTGGAAGGGTAACAGATACTGTTTGAAGCATAATTAATAAAAGCTCAGAGACTGACATTGGGGTTCAACCTGAAGGCCAGAAAAGCAAGACAACCAGCAACTGACTTTTACCTCGACTTCAGTCCAAAAAGGGCGATCCTGCCTCCAGGATCTTAGATTAAGTCTGTGCCTGAGAATTGACTCCTCCCATTTTATAATCCTCTTTAGGGCTGGGATTAAAGGCAGGAACCACTGGTTTCTATGGTAAATAATATGGCTACTGGGATTATAGGTGTGTGTCACCACTGCCTGGTCTGTAAGGCTGACCAGTGTGGAAGTTTTACTCTCTGATCCTCAGGCAAATTTCATTTATTAAAATACAAATGAAATGCCACTACACTGTTTCCAAACAAAATTGTATGCAATTATTAAAGCTTTCAGGTTTAAAGCATATATATATATATGTATATGTATATGTATATATATNTATATATATATATATATATATCTCACACAGAGCATACAAATAAAACTCGGGTCCTCATGCTTGCATGTGAGGCACATTATCCTCTCTCCAACCTTTAAAATGAAGACCTTAAAGTTCCCAACAAAATTGAAAGGAAGGTGAGTATTTCTCATATATCCCTTGCTCCCATACCTTTATTGCATCATCTACTATCAACATCCATTAGAATGGAACATGCTTTGCAACTGAAGAATTTACAATAACACATCATATTAACCAAAGACCATAGTTGATGTTTGGATTCACATTACACATTCTTTAGGTTTAAACATACACATTAATTTTCCCTGAAATTTGTTAATTGTAATAAATATTTGTTTTATACTATACATTGACAAAATGAGAGATTTAAAGGGTCCTTTTTAATGTTGGCTAAAAGTTGCAACTATAAAATTTTACTTAGTACATGAGTGTTAATAACATTCTGGTTATCAAAGATCATGTATCTTTTTAATATCATGGTACTAATTATAATTATATCAGTAGATTTATTAATTTCTTTTCTCAGATTAAATTTCCTTTTTGTGCTAATGATAAGAACTTATCTCTTTTTACTTTTAATCATTTCTCAGTAGTTACTCATAATTTGGGTGAGTCTAAAGTATTAGAAATGCTGCTAACGCATGTCTGAGCTCTTCTATTGATACGCTAACATTTCTCCTCAGGCATTCATTCAAAGAAGGAAATTGCCATGCATGCAGTTCTGAGGAAACATTAGGAGTGTGCTGGTATCACTGATATTTCTATAATCATTTACTTTTTCTCTTCAAAGCCACGATTCATTGGTTTTAATAACTTATGTAGGTTTAACATTTGTAATTAATTTTTAATAATTCATATTTAACAATATTGGATACAATTCAAATATACAAAAGATATATTTATATCTTGTATTTAAAATATTGACTAATAATTCAAACAACCTTAACTGTAAGCTTTTATGATAATAACTACATTATTAAATGGGGCATACTAAATATGACAAGAAACATTTTCATTACTAAAATGGTATTAATTTTTTTTTAAATATGAAGAGCTTGCTTGCAGCCTGTGGACCACAGGCTGCTCTTCAGCACACAATAGCATACTCATTCATTCTTACAAACATTATCATCTGTGAAAACTGAAAGATCCCAAGAAAGCTTGATCTACTCCTGGGGATTTAGAAAGGTAGATTTAATTGAAGAGGAAAGCCAAAGAGGAAAGTAAATTTTTTGTTTATGCCCTTATGTAGCTTATGAGAGAAATGCAAAATCTATATTTACTGCCTTAATTAAGCACCAGAGCTTCTGAAGTTTTGAATTCATATTTCAGCATTGCTACAGCTTTACAGAATAAATATTTATATTATTTTCCAGTGATCAAAGGCAATGAAAAATTCATTACTTAAAGAAAATTAAGTACTCCAAGTTGTGCTGAGAATACACTCTTGCACATTCATTCATTAAACTAACATTTGTTAAGCATGTAGTATTAATGCATGCTCTGCAAGCGGTATGGAGTAAGATTTCAGTTGTAATTTCATAACATTTCCAGTGAAAAGTGTGAGGGTGCAACAGAGGCATTTTGCCTCTTAAAAAATTGGATTAGAGCCTGTGGATTTACGTTTTGATACAGGATAACCAAATCAAGGGAAACGGCACCTTCTGGTACTGTAGATTACAACCACAATGACTACTCCTCTCAGCTTTAGAAGTAGGACTGAGAAATTACAAACTTCTTTCAAATGCAAAAAATGCAATACATGGCATTAGAACGAACCTGGGAGACTAGAGAAAGGGGGATACTTTTACCTGCTTGCTCCTGGCTTTTTTTCTTGCACTGGAGCATAGTTTCAGAGACTTCTTTACCTTGGTAACTCTTTCAGCTTTCTATTTTCCACCATTTTAAAGGCAGCTACATGGTTCCTGCGTAGAGAAGGAACTGCATTAGTTTGTAACATTCAAGGATCTGAATCCACTGGATTCTTCTCGAAAGGTCTATGTTTCTGTAATTTCTGCAACTATCTTGCTTCCTCAGTCCCGGGGGCATAGCTGCTTCCAACAGTTTCCGTTTTCCAAGCATGTCATTGCTCTTGCTTGTCTAAAAGATGTTAGTCTGTAGTACTCAAAATTATTCATATTAAATTCTTTCTGTTTATGTAACTAATGGTTTTTGATACCCAACTCTTCAGAGATTAAGGCTCTAATACTATTAGTCATAGTCATGATCCTGAAGACACAACCTGTTTTGTAATATTCAGAATGTATATTCTTTTGATGATTTTAGTACTAATATTTGCACTTCACCACATGCATCTCTTTTCATCTGTGTGTTTAATATCCATATGTAGATACACATCCATACATATTAAACAGTACATAAAACATATATACCTTGTACAAACAAAAATAAATATAAGTCAAAGGCAATGGATAATAATATTATTGCTCCTTTTTTTATAGATCCAATAAGAGTTCAATTTTTTCTGCACTTATGAGACCTTGGGAACCAAGGGCTTCACATGGTTTCATATTGTGTTTATTAAAATTCCCTACAATTATGAATTTTCTATGGTACCATAAAGCATAAAAGCATTGTTATTATACAAATAGAGCCTAGGAGTCCTACTATGTATTCTGTCAGCTACTTAGATTTTTATAGTTGTTGAGTTATACAAAAAGGGCTTCTTTCTAATTCCAAGACAAATGCACATAATACATAAAATACTTAGACAAAAATTTTGCAGATAAATTGATTCTCATAAATATTATAAAAAGTTATAGGCAAATATCCTGGTGATCTATTTCTAAAGTTGATTTGTGATTCACTGTAGTATGATATGCTCCAACTCTGCTAGTAAATCCCGAAGTTATACAACCTGCTTTGAAATGCCAAGTACTGAACACCAAAATCTTCACAGACATTTGCTGGCTTATTGCTTTAAACACAAAGAGAATAAAGTCTTCTACTTGATATTAAAGATGTAATGTAAGATTTGGTTTTTGGACGAAATTCAAAAGGTATATGTTTTTCTTATGAACATGGCATAAAAAAAAACTATGAAAAGTTAAAAGAGGCCTTAATCCACTTGCAGGAACCACTAATTTTATTTATTTTCAGAGACTAGCTCTTCCATTTAAGCAGAAAACAAAAAATATTCATTATTCTATTAAGTTTTATAACTTTTTTCTTTTTAAGATAAAGGTTGACATTTTTGGGATTATCTTTTACAGAAAAGGAAGCAGAAACCACTAAACAGTAACAACCCAGTGACTTTAATTTGTCTAAGTGACAAAAGTCTTGCATTACCTGTGGATGTTCTAGTTAGTGCATGGATACTAGCACTTTACCATAGGTGGAGATGTGCTGTATTCTTCAGAATCCCACGTCCTATGTGCTTCTGCAAGCATTCCTCTAATATACATCCCGTTAAATTAGCCATCTATCAAATTCCTCCCCCAGAGGGGGAAACACACAGTGAAGCCCTGTTCTATATTACTGTGGTTGGAGAAGAAAGGCACAGGGAGGGTTGGCACAAGAGAAACTCGAGCTATGGGGTTGATGGAACTTTTTGGAACAAAGCACTAGTCAGGCTGGATTGGAAGTCCCATCCCTACTTGTCCGTCTTCATTGACTTCACAGCTTTGATTGAGCTGATTCTCTGTAGTAAATACGATATTGTGAGCATGTCTTCTTAAGTTATATTAGAAATTATTTCTGATTCTTGGGTAATGTTCATAATCATAGCATCAATAAAGAAGTCATTACATGCAAAGTGCTAATGGTGTCTTGTCTCAGTCTGGGAAAAGATGCACATGGAAAAGGAATGTATTCTGAAACAGAACACAGAAATCTCTGGTTTCCTATTAACTGAGTATTTGTGAGACAAATTAGATATTTTAGCTATACAATCAGACTTGTCTAATGAAATTACTCTTGATTATTAGTAAAATATAAAAAAATTGCTATCTAATCTATTGAAACCCACGATGTTTTTTTTATTGTATATTCTTTCTTATAGTCTACATGTGGCTGGCAAAGGAAACGACATGCTTCAATGAAAATGGCATAAATTATTTAAGTTATCCAAGCCCAAATGTGGTAAAACTACCAGATAAATTTTGGATATTATGAAGAAAAAGCACCCATTTCATATTTTTTGTATGTGAGATGATAAAATATATGAATACTTTATCCACTTACTTTTTTGGCTCTGATTTCTTGAAACCACTAGGTGACAGTGTAACTTAAGAACAAAATAAGCAATGTTTTCAGAATTCATAATAACTCTCAGATGAGAATTTACACTAAAATAGTAATTTGAAAATAAAACATTTGTTTTGAAAGACAACAGAAATTTCCACTTACAGGATTACTTCTAGGTGGCACCGCTTTGTACAAAGCCTCCATCATGACACCTGCCTGCTTTGGTGAGGTCCAACTCAGAAAAGTATAACTTTTCCTCTTTCTTTTTTTTTTGTGTTCTGCTTTTCTTTCAGGTACTGGGTAAAGGCCTCAGCACATTTTTCCTGATGCTACCGGTCATTTCTACATTTTCTCTGAACTCATCCTCCCTTCTATCACATAACCAGTAGCCAAGATCCACATCATGGTGGTTTGAATTGGTATAGGCCCTGTGGACTCTTGTGTTTGAATGTTTGGCCCGTAAGGAGTGGCAGTTTTGGGATGTGTGACTTTGTTTGTGTATGTGTGACTTTGCTGGAGGAAGTGTGTCTCAATGTACATCCGTCAAGATGTAGAATGCTCATCTCCTACAGCACCATGTTTGCCTACATGCCACACACTACGATAATGGACTAAACCTCTAAACTGCAAGCTAGCTTAAATAAAATGTTTTCCAATATGAGTTGCCGTGGCTGTGGCGTCTCTTCACAGCAATAGAAGCCCTCAAACTTCAAAAGGCATCATTTTCTTACCTCTTCCCCATCTCTTTCCTTCCCACAATGACATGCTCCAAAGTACTGCCAGTAATAATACAATTAATGGTGAAAACAATGGATTCACTCACAAAGCTTTGCATACAAAGTGTGGGTGCACTTCCCTGGCTAGACTGTGACACACTAAAGACTGATGCTTTCTGAGGGGAAGACATGTGCTTATATGGAATCTTCTAGACCTTTTCTGTCTGTCTGTCTGTCTCTCTCTGACTGTTTTTTTTGTCATTATCTTGTTGTTATAGTAAAAATTTAGCCATAAAGATAGCATTTCCTTGAGGTCCATGAATTTGAGATAATTGTCCAACTTGACAGGGCAGAGGGAATTTTCTGACTTTTTAGGTAGCTTGTCATGAGTCAGGGCAGGTTAGACTGATAAGTTCATGGCTAGTAGCTGAAGTGAGCATCTTATAGGGGACTTTGCTCTTAGTCTCAATTTTGGCAAGATTACAAGATATCAAATTAAAAATCTCACACTTCAAATTAGTATAAATACTTTGGTACTTGAGCTATTTCTCAAGAACTGCTACTTAGATTTCCTTCAAAATTCCCTCAGGCATTAGTGACGCTCACCTATGAATAACTCTTTTCAATTAATCACTGTGTCAACTCTGTTTCTCCAAAGAAGTAATCTATCCTATGACTGGCATATGAAAATATGAATCTGAAGGCAGACAATTTTTGGTGAAAAGAATTCTTATGCAAAGTAAGTGAATTTGTGGCATCTCATTTTTGTAATCATAGCTATTCATTTTCATGTTCTTACTTCAGAGAAAGTATTATACTGAGAGACAACAAGCTGAGAGGCAGAAAATATTTTAGCTTAGATCCATACTAGTGTGAAGAAGACACCAGATAATCTGAAGCAGTGAAACAATGACAAGGTCAGACCGCCGTTTCAGGCTCTGTCTATGTTGAAGACAGAGGAAAAGTGTATTACTTTGATCCAAATCAAATGTTTCTTCTGCTTCTATTATCATATTGGAAGCATTATATGCAACACTTCCCAATTAACAGTAGACTTAATAGGGATGCTATGACTATCCCCACCCTTCCATTGCACTGAGAGAGACGCATATGGCATTTGCACACTTTACCAGGAAGGCACACCAAAGAGATCAGTTGTAATTCTGCCATCTTTCTATATCATACCTGTTCCTTTATCAGCTATTGTGTGTTATTTAAAATTTTCTAATGTATTTTTTCTTTTGGCAATCAGGTTTCATTGGCTACAACCAAAAATCTTAACTCATAGGGTTTTCAAAAGTTATTTTGTGTGTAATGGTAAGAAAAATTGTCAAGAAAAAATATTCTCTTTTAATAATTGTCCTAAATAAAAATATGTTCATGAGGACCAAAGTGGAGGCAGAAGACAAGTAAAATATTTAAATGACCCCAACAATAGCATAATTCATGTCATGCTGTGAATGAATAAAATGTACACAGGAGTCAAAAGATGGGTACATATTAAATGGTGGAATGGGTACATACTAAATGGTGGAAGTCAGAAATATTAGATTTCAACTGGAAGAGAAAAATGAGGGCTAATCAAAATATGTGTAGATGAATGAAATCACTATTTTATCCCATATGAAAAAACATTTACTAAAGAGATATCACATCAACCACTAATGGAACTTCTTAAAACAGAAAATGAGGTTATATATAGGCATCCATTTGTCTTAAATGATATTCTCTTTAGAAAGAATTATTTAATATAAAGTAGTAGCTGAAATATTCCATGGAATACAGTCTTTTTGTTTGTAATCATCAACATAAATAAATCTGAAAAATCCCAATTCTATTGATAAGTAAGCATTGTTAAAATAAAAATTCTTTAAAGTAAACTTTGACTGTCTAACATTGTCATGTTCCACGTGGCCCTGCCAACTGTGGTAAGGTCCATAAGCATCTTGGATCTCAAATAAATGCAGAATCTCAGCCCTACTTCAGTTCTACTGACTTAGACCCTGCATGTGTACAACATCCCCATGGGATTTGTATTAGAAGCATTAGTATAGAACAGAGAGCAAATATTTAATTGAGTCCAAATCTCCTGGTTTCTAAGCTACTCTTTACAAGTCAATAAGTCACTCTTGGAACATGAATTAATTGCTTAGTTCACTAGCATTTATTTAATGCAGAGGAGGTCTAGGCTAAAGGAATTAATTAAACTAACAAATTATATTCCGAGTTGAAACTCTGTGGTCATTTGAATTAATCTTCAGACTCAAATCTAGACAATTAAAATGCTTTGAGCAATGTTAGTTGTCCTAGATCATGGCATAGAGAATTAAAGGAAAAAAACCTAGAATGTCCTGATTTTAAACATAAGGACTCTATGTAGACATGAGTAGTGAATTCATTGTAATAAGAGAGTAGAAACTATTTTTAAACCACAATTTTAACTTTAACAATTTTATTCATGCACACACATCTTATCTTCCAGACTCTTTAATGGTACTGATAGTTCCTTCCTACACTATATGTACAGCAAAGTACAGTGAAATGATATGCTTTCAAGTCTTAATTATGATAACCTAGGCATCTCTTCTGTGCTGCTTAGAATTCCATACATGGAAGAAGCTAGACACCACATGGCAAAGCTACTCAAGAAGTTCATTGGAGCAGTGAGAAATACAGCTTAATGGTTTGGACCATTATCTGTTTTTGCATAGGATCTGAGTTTAGTTTCCAGTACACACATGGTGGCTCACAAACATGTGAAACTCCAGTACCAGGGGACAGGGTGATCTTTACTGGCCTCCATGGACTCCAACCATGCATGAGACACAGGTGTATACAGGTGTGGAAATATTTATAGACATAAAAAAGTTTTTATAGAAAGAAATGGAGATGTTCACATAGACAAGAATTCAACCAGTACCAACCTGTTTGTGATGTCAGACATTACAGCTGACAGTGACTGCATCTCATAAAGGAACCTAAGAAAGAACTCTCCAGTATGGCCAATTCTAAACCTTTAACAACTAAGAAACACTTATTATTTTCTTTGAAGTAATTCGCTGCACATCTGCAACTTTACTTGGTGCAGACTTTATTTAACAGAGATTAGCATTGCATTAAGTCACATAACAATTCTACAATGCAAATTTGAAAAATTCTCTATAATACACAGATATAATTTTTAGAGATACAGTTGTTTAAGTGATATATTTAATATATATGAAAGAATATATTTAGTATAATATATTCTCAAACTACTTTGAATATCTTCATCAAAAATATTTTTCTATAATAAATAAATGGTTTGTACAATAGACAAACAACAAATTTTAAATATAAAAATCCCAAAGTATTCAAAACAAGGACATAGTGTAGGCTTAAACTCTTAATTCTCTCAGTTTGTCTCATTAGTCTTTTTCTTTTTGTTGGGTTAGGGATGATGATTCAGAGATATTAAATATTAGACGTCTTTATTCTGAGTTTCTGTTTAGTGACATGAGATGGGGTGAGAAGTTGCCAGAAATCCAAATTTCTTTTGTAAGATAGAAAAAGACAGAATTTCACTTTTTTTGATGAAAGCTATTACAAAGACATTTCTTCACTAAAAGCAAGCAGGAGAAAGTCAAAGTTGGTCAAAGCTAATTTAATAATGACAATCCCACATGTCATTAAAGCATTAATAAACATACAAGTGAGCAGACAATCTTCGTGGAAACCATCCTAGTTACTTTCATTTGCTGTTATAAAACACCACGACCAATATAATTTATAAAATAAAACATCTAATTTGGGGCATTATAGTTCCAGAAGGTTAGAGTCCATGGCTGCCATGGGAAACGTGGCCGTAGGTGGGCAGATATGGCATTGGGGTAACAGCCAAGGGTTCACGTCTTGAGACATGACCATGAAGCAAAGAGAACTAAGTGCTGCAATGGGATCTGAAAACCTCAAAGCCTGTGCCCTAGTGGCATGTCTCTTTCAATAGACCATGTCTGCTAAGAGTTCCTCCTAGTTTCCCCAGTTGGGATTAAGACTGGGTAAGGCCACCTCTTCTGATCCCAGCTTTTCTCAGTTACCTTTAGTTCTTTGTGCAGGGCTAAGACCTTGTAGGTCTTGTAGGCTTTTCTCCATCCAGTTTATCATGTTCATAGGCGCTATCCTTGTTCACTGAACATTTGGGCTGCCATGTTTGTGAGATTTTATGGGTGTAGCTTCTGACATGACCAATAGACACAGTCTCATAGCAAACTCTCTGACCCTCCGGCTCTAAGAATTTTTATGCCCCCCCCTTTCTGCAATGTTCCCTGAGACTTAGGTATAGGGCCACTACTATTTCTTTATATTGTCCACAAATAATTTGTTTGAGTTAGCTACATGATAAAGTATACCTATTACAGCCCCAGTGATCAACCATATAACACAGCTATCTGTATACCAAATACCCATTATGAGGTTGTTAAAATAAGGAGTCACTGTGTCAAAAAAAAATCTGGGTTAGCTAGGATTATCAGGTGAAGGTCCATGGCCACAGTATACTGGATTTCTAATGCAGGTACCGTCATTTTTGTAAGTTGCTATGTTCTTTGGCCAAGAGTCCATCTGATCAATTGGTATACCATAGCAAAATAGGTCTTCCTCCTTCTTCAGCTTTATGATGATCTTTGTGACACAGCTTTTGGTGACACTGTTCCAGGCCTGGTACAGGAGCCCAAGACTGGGCCATTCACAGTCCTTGCATCTTTCCAGCTCTTCTCAGAGTCCCAATGTTTGTTCCAGAGGCATCTGGCCCATCCTGTCAATGAAGGGCACTTAGTGGAAATGGACTTCACTTTCTATGAAGTTCCCTGGTGCATTCTGAGCAGCATATAAACTGAAGATTCAGGAAACATTAGCAGGACTTGCCTGTAAAAGCAGGAATAGTGACATAATACTCATCGCAGATTTCAGGCAACTTGATACAGACCAATTCAGAAACAGTGGAAGCTAAATCAAACCCAAAGAAAATAGAAGCCCTTCTTTGAACTTCTCAGAAAAAAGGCACAAACAAAGTAAAATTAGTGAGACTAAAATGAACAATAAGTCTTTCAATGACTAGATAACATTGCAAACCAACAATCACTCAGGACTTTCAGGAAACCCAGACATCACCTATAATGAAAATGACATGCCAGTAACTGATCAGAACGTGGTGGGAATGGGAGAACTCCGAGGAGAATTAATTAAATAGCTACTGTAAGAAAACAAATACAATCAGCTTGAAAAATACAGAAAAATTCAATATCTTCATAGAGAAAGTTAAAGATCTAATTTTCAAAAGAATTAAACAAATTATTGAGCTGAAAAATAATCTAGCAAAGTTGAAAATGTGATAGATAAAAGAAATCATTATCCAGAAAGATTGACTAAATGAAAGTGTAGCTTATAAATTACTGTGTTTGAAAATATCCTAGAGCATTTACCAAAAAAGGACAAGAAAGAAAGATGAAAATATATGGGAACTTCGAACAACATTACAAAAGCAAATGCTGTAGCTATGAGCATTCAGTAAAAATATGAGAATGCTAGTGGCATTTTTTCTCATTCGAAGTAACAATAACAGAAAATTTCCCAGATCTCAAAAGTTATACAACTCTTCATATATACACTGGCCAAATGTTGCCAATAAGAATAAACTCAGCCAGTCTACCTCAATGTATCATATAAAAAATGTGAATGATAAAGAGAGTATCTTCAAAGCTACAAGAGAAGAGCTATGGAAACTATATATTGACACACCAATTTGTATTATAGCAAACTTGTCTCATGAAAATTTTACAGGTCAGGAAGCAGTAGCATGATCCATTCACCATACAGAAGAGGGCAAATATCACCAAGAAGACTACAAAGCTGTGAAAGGTGTGACTTAGAACGACAGATTCTAGGTGACAGTGTCTACGTGAGGACTGTTCTACAAGTAATGTCAAGGGCAGTTCTTCAAACTGATGGAAGTATGTAAGTAGTTATAGGAAAACAAGGGGCACTTTCAAATAACTATGTGTAAGTGTGCAGATGAATTCAGAATGCAGTGACATTGTAAGCATGCTGTGTAAACCATTTTTAGTATGAGGGCTGTGCATGAGTTTCTGGGAAGAACTGCAGCTTACATTGGACAACTCTGCAAGGCTGATTAACCAACTAGTTTTGAATAATTGTGGAGCATTTAGAATGTTGCCAGTCCTCAGTCTCATTATAATTTTAACCATAAGCTGTCTTTGGCCTCTCTGATAGCCATAGACATCCTGTGCTCATCTCTGTGTCTGATCTAATACCCATGTGACTAGCAGGTAAAATATTGAGAAATGTATTAATTTAACAGACAACAAGCTCCAACCAAAAGGCTACGAATGCTGGCAGATAATATGTGAAGCCTACACTTTTACCATAACTAGAATCTAAACAAGTTGGTCTCATAGGGGTTTCCATAGGATGGTGAATAACTGAGAAGAATGAAAGCTTTAAGAACAGAAACTAAGTTACAGTAAGAGAAAAAACATTGGAGTACTATTACACATAAACCCAAGAGGAGGGTTTTGAATATTTCCACCATAAAGAAGTGATAAATAAGTAAGGTGACATATTTAACTTTAATTTTAGTATGCAATATAGATGCATTTTAAAATATAATGATACCATCAATATGTGTAAATTTTTAATTTTTATGTAGCATGCCAAATATATTTAATTTAAAAAAGAATTTTAAAATTCTAATTAAATATATTCCAGATTTAAAGCTCTTTTATCAGAGAGGCAATAAATTGCAGCAAGATTTGGCTAGTAATAGTGTAGATAGGAAGGAATATGTTTCTCAGAAAATAAGGAAATAACCTTACTCAAGACTCAGCAATGCCACTTCTGGGTCTATATCCAAAGGATGCTCAATCATACTGCAAGGAGATGTGCTCAACTATGTTCATAGCAGCTTTGTTTATCATAGCCAGAACCTGGAAACAACCTAAATGCCCCTTAACTAAAGAATGGATAAAGACAATGTGGTACATTTACGCAATGGAGTCCTACACAGTAGAAAAAATAATGACATCTTGAAATTTGCAGGCAAATGGATGGAGCTAGAAAACATCATTTTGAGTGAGGCAACCCAGACATAGAAAGAAAATTATCACATGTACTCACTCATAAGTGGTTTTTAAATGTAAAGCAAAGAATATAAGCTCACAAATCACAATCCCAGAGAACTCAGACAACAATGAGAACACTAAAAGCTGTAATCTACATGGGAAGTAGAAAAAGACAAGATCTCCTGAGTAAATTTGGAGCATGGGGACCTTGGGAGAGGGTTGAAGNAGGGGAGAGGAAGAGAGGGGAGCAGAGAAAAATGTAGAGCTCAATAAAAATCAAAAATAAAAAGAAAAAAGAAAGAAAGAAAGGAGAATGGTCAACATTTTGTTGTTAATTTACATATATGGAAATTAAATATTACAATGCACAGTGAAAATTCATTGGTCTAATATAATTGCCATTCTTCATATTGTGTATACACACACACACAAAGCTGTTAGAACTACATACACATTGAACAAATAAACACATAGTAGAAACTTAATTGCCCATGCACAGTTGTTTTCCATGTTTGCTATATAATTTCCCCTTGCATAAAAGAAACATGCATACATTTTCATGTTCCAATGAGTCCAGTCTTTTGTGAAGACATGGTTGTTAGGAAGGTCTCACATGCATTGGGAGTGGGCACACACCAATTTGCTCCTTTTTGCAAATAGAAAAGATATCTCCATGCTCTGGAACTTTTTTTTTTTTAAAAGAAAATCATCTGTGAAGTTTTAAACATGTTCTTTCTATCTTTTCTCCACAAAAGATTTTTTGTGATGTTTCACCTATGTGAAAATAAGACTCTTGTTTTACGAAATAACATTTAGTTACAAAATGTATATTACTTTTCATGTGACATTTTAAAGTACCATCCACTCTGTTATTAACTCTTTCCATCCTAATTTAGTAGTCTCAGGCTATTTTCCTGGCTTGCACTTGGAGTTGGTGGTTACAGATATGCCAAACCCAGAACTGACACTTTTTCTAAAACTTACAAGCCATGAGGACACAATTATGTAAGTAAAACAGGCTGTGGAAATTGCTGCAAAAAATATTTTATCAAGTACAACATGACCAGAAGAAAGGGAGCAGTCAAGACTACTTGTATCAGAGATTGAATTGAACAGAAACAATAACATTAAATCTATATTGACTACAAAGTGAAATTTCATAACATGTATTTTGGGCAGCCAGAATAGATTTCCCTGAAATGAGGCCCCATGGAACAAGGGTTAAGAAGCAGGTGCAAGGGTAATCCTTGGTTTCCTTCTATTAAAGCCAGAATCTAGGCTTATAAGGAATCATGGCTCCTACCTCAACCACTGCTTTTTGCCAGGGAAACCAAGTCTATTACACTGAAGAGACCTTCAGGTCCTGTCACACTGGAGCTGGCACCAGTGGGCTGAGATGCTTTTATAATTAGCCACTGCCTCACATTAATTTGCTTCTCACAAGTTGACACCAATGAATACTTAAAGTGTTTTTGTTTTATCTTTCCTTACTTTAAAAATATTATTGTTCACTGACAATTCTATGTAATCTGGGATTTGAAAACACCTCTTTGTGAACTACTTGTATCCTAAGTACTTCCTGTATATATTATACACGTTATTAAATTATATTTCCATTTTGCTTGCTTATCTCATTTCATTCAACCAAGAATATATGGGATCTAAAGGAAGAAAAAATTTACCTTTCTTTCCTTATGAATTTCTAGCATGCAGTCAAGTTCTTTTAAATAAAATTTTATCACAATTTTCATATATAATAACTAGGGATCTATGAATGTTACTGTTGGCCAGGGATTAATGGCTAATGGTTAATTTAGTGGGTGTAAGAACATGCTCTACTGGACAGAGTGGTGTTAGTACAACAGGATGAGAAGGGGTTGGGAGCAGGTACATTGACAGAAGATTCCTTTCCCAGATTTGATTTTGATGAAGAAGTCTCACGAAAATTTAACATATTTCTATATTTAGGATGTGGAATTTCCATCCAATGTCTATATATTAAAGGACTGTTTCTTAGGCCATGATGCTACTTCTGTGTGGTAGAGCCTTAAGAGATAGCACTCAGTGGAAGACCTCTTGATAATTGAATGACTGCCCTTGAAGAGAATTTTGAATCCTTCCCATGAACTGAAAAGTTTTTTTTTTTGTTTTGTTTTTGCCATATGCCTCTGCTACAACAATGCCACCATAGGGGTAAAGCACCTGGGGCAAATGACCATAAACTGCACTCACTAAACCCAGGGCAATATTAACCTTTGTGTTCATAAGATAGTAAACTCATAAAATGACTGATCTAGGGAAAACTGATTAATATGCAGAGTGATGTCTGTAACAATATTTAAATAAAACTTAAGCATTAGTCTGAAATTTAAGATCATAAGAAATTTAAGTCAACTTTCATACAAATTTTGACAAGCATGCTACAGAAAGATTAGGTGGATGTATGTCAAATAATTATCTTACATTTAGTTGAATGAACAGACTAACACTTGTCTTTTCTGTCACAGAAAAAACTCCTGAAAAGTAGTGATTATAGCCTGTCCTGTTAGCTGCCTCTTCTGAGAACACACTAGTTTGGGTAATGCTAAGCATTGCTCAACCACACTAACCAGTTAGATCCTCCACTTTGTCTGGAACTTTGGAAGGACTAGGATAGCCCAAGACAATTTGACGCAGGAAGAAAAAGGTAAGAAAAGCATTGCTCAGTGGGACGCTCTCCCAATAGAAATGCATGGCACAGGATTTGATTCCAAAAAGTTTTGCTTGCATTTTCTCATGCAATATTATACAGGTGAACATGAGCATTTGAATTGAAATAGACTGTGCTAGATCATAGAGAACCTGTCTTCTAATCCAAAGTTTTTTTGTAGCTTTGAGAAAAGTCACCAAGGTTGTTTGTCTGTGTGGTGAGAGTATCTAGAGAATTAATTCTTTTTTTTAAAATGGTGAGAAAAATGCAATTTTTAATCACAAAAATCTATGATTTAGCATTTAGAAATAACATTTTTTTGACTTTTCATTATTATTATGATTGGTAAAAATTTCCATCTCCTCCCCTCCTCCCAATTCCCTCCCCCTCCCACCCTTCCCCCGCGCCCTTCATTTCCAGTCCAAAGAGCTGTCAGGGTTCCCTGCCCTGTGGGAAGTCC
>LOEQ01007913.1:66383-82149 GCA_001685075.1 Bramus lutescens
TTCGGGGTATAAGCTAGCCGTGCGGGAGCTGGGCGGGACGAAAAGCAGGGCCCGCTCCCCTCATCACTACAATAGATTGAGAGATATATAGAGATATAACATAGATTATATGTCCATAGATGATAGACTGTATATAGAACTGAATGGGTAGTTTGAAAGGTTAGAGAAAGATAGATTACATATAGATGGTAGATAGATATATAGATAGATAGAGATACATGAAAAAACCCTCGATAAAATATTAACAGACAAAATCTGATTGCATGTTAGAAAGATTTTTAACCATGATCATGATGGATTCATCCCAAGAATAAAAACAGGAACCCCTTAAATGAATTATTAAATATGTTGTATCGCCTATAAAAGTATGCAATACAAAACCTTTGACACTGTCAAACCATGTAAAAGATGCCTGATGTAATTAAATATCCTACTATAGTTTTAAATTCTCAGTAGTTGTGGAGCTCAGACCCAGTAGATTCATGTTCAAAACACTCCTGCACCTAAGGCTCAGGGAAAGCTGTGGAATTGGGAATGGAATGGCTGTGAGAGTTAAAGGATCTGAGAGTTTACTGTGAGACTGATTTCTACTAATGTCAAAAGTTACCCCCATAACATTTTATTCTCATGGCAGCCTAAACATGAGCTGAATAGGGAAAATGACAGCAGATATGCCAAAGTAGACAGAGGAAGGCCTGCTAGGCCTAAATCATACACAAAGAACTACAGACAGCTAAATAATTCTGAAAGCAAGAGAAATAGTCTTCCCCAGGAAGGAGCACACTAATTCATTATTCAATACCAAATGCTCATATCTGAAAATACACATATAAGGAACATTATTTAAACTAATCAGGTTATATTTAGGAATGAGTATATTCATGTAACAGCAATTAATGCAATAAAAGACTATAACATAGGAACACATAAAGGAGGGGTAGAAGGAAGTTTTGGGGTTAGAAAGTGGTTGGAAAAAAGATGTAATTATAATTTCAAAGGAGAAAAGAAAAATGTAGCAAAAATGCTCAGTAAATTAATTATAGAAGGAACAAAACTCAAGATGACCAAATTCATTTAGAATAGGCCAATGGTTAATGTCATACTAAACCAAAGAGTTGAACAGTTCTTGCAATGGAAATGATAAAACACTGATAAATAGTAGAGTCTGTGTATTCATGGGTCTGAAGAATAAAGATTGCTGAAATATCGATACCACCCAATAGACGTATACTCTATCAAAATGCCAATTTCATTACTCAGTAAACTAGAAGATAAATCTAAAATTCACCTTAACCCCTCCCCCCCTCCAAAAAGCTCTAAATAGCCAAAATTACTTTGAAGAAAGACAAAACTGGACAAAAATAAATCACATAAACTAATTTTCAAATAGATTGTGAATCATAGTAATTAAAACAGCATGTCCTTTGCATAAAAACAGAGTAAAAATGAATGGAATAACAGTGAGAAACTGAAAGTAAATACACATGTCTATAGACAAGTGACATTTGACAAAGCTTATATGATAGGCTGATAAGAATGGATGTTTTATTGACATAGTCTTTGTGAGAAAGTCATGTTGGGAAGATCAAAACCACATACTGAAGAATGAAGCTGAATTCGTATCTCTAAATATTTACAAAAATTAAAAGAATAATTAAAGGCTTATATGTAAATCTGAAAAAAAAACCAAACATTTCTACTAGAAAGAGATATAGAACAGATTAACCAAGACATTGGGAAACAAATTTTTTATAACACCCTCAAAGAACAGGAAAGCAAGCAAAATAGATTAAATTAAATCAAGCTACAGAATCTTCTATCAGTGAGGGGAATAATTAGCAAAGCAAAGCAAAGAGATAAGATAAATAACAGGCTAAAGTATTGTGAGCTATGTATCTAACAAAGGGTTCATACCTAGAAAACATAAGGAACTCAAGAACAAGAGTACAAAATAATTTTTAAAATAGGCATTAGACTACAATAAAACTTTCTCAAAAGACATACAAGAATAGTAAAGATACATAAAAAATGTTAAACTCAAATAACTTTGAATGGGAAATAAAAATCACAGTGATAGCCCCTCACCCCAGAAACATAGTTATCATAAAACTGTCCAAAGTTTTAGTGTGGCTGTGGAAAAACGGGAACCATTGTACAATATTGGTAGGGAAAAATATTTGTTCAGCCACTAGGGAAAGAGTGTAGAAGTCCCCAAAGAATGAAAAATGTAAGTAGCATATGATGGAGCAACCCTACTGATGGCTATCTGTCTATCCCAAGGAAATATAATCAGTATGTCAAAAAGACATGCAATGCACCTGTCCATGTTAAAGGCAATACTTCTGAGGACATGATGTGGAGGCAGCCTAAGTATGCTCAGTTGATGAGCAGAAAAAAGCTGTCTGGTATATGGTGCTGAGACTCTCTTGAGCAACAAAAGGGAGTCGTTTCTGCCATGTGCCACAGAATGCGAGATTCCTGAGCATGGAGGAATAGGCCATGTCCAGAAAAACAGGTACAGTATACACGCAGATGCTTTATCTCAGAGGCTGCTCTTACAGTTTCCAGGAGAATGGTGGTTACCTGGAGATGGAGACAGTGGAAGTAGAATGAGACGATGTAGATCAGTGGTTCATAAATCACAGGACAAATGGAGACATAAGTACTCATATTCCATTGGAGGCAATGATTTAAAACATTTACTCCAGTGTTGTAAGGAGAGGGGCCTGCTTGTTTGTCTCAGCCGCCTGGCTAGCTTAGCCCTGAAATAACCACACAGAAATTGTATTAATTAAATCACTGCTTGGCCCATTAGTTCTAGCCTCTTATTACATAACTCTCACATCTTGATTTAACCCATTTATATTAATCTGTATATTGCCACAAGNAGAAATTGTATTAATTAAATCACTGCTTGGCCCATTAGTTCTAGCCTCTTATTACATAACTCTCACATCTTGATTTAACCCATTTATATTAATCTGTATATTGCCACAAGGCAGTGGTCTAGTGGGAAAGATTCAGCACGTCTGTCTCTGGTGGCTCCATGGCGGCTCTCTTGACTCTGCTTTCTTCCTTCCAGGATTCAGTTCTGTCTTCTACACCTACCTAAGTTCTCCCCACTCCATCAAGGTATTTGAACTGGAAAGGGAGAGAGAGGGGGAATGGGGGGAGGGGGAGGAAAATGGGAGGAGGAGAGGAGGTGGAAATTTTTAATAATAATAAAAAATGGAAAACAACAACAACAACAACAAAGAAGTCTACCAGAATATACATTTCCTATTGGAATTTTTAATTTATCCTCCATGTATATACTATCATCTAGATTAGTATGGTCTTTTATACATGGCTCTAGATTTTTTAATTTTCCTTGTGAGACATGTCCTCCACAGTGACTGGGAATGACTGGGCCACTATTGGCTTGGAGGCTTGTGAGAGGCCCCTCAAGGAGTTTCCTAATGGTACCTGGTTGCCTTGTCTGTCTTTTGTTGATCTGCACTCAATGGTCCAATGTCAGCCTTTGCCAAAACTTCTGCATATATCTGAAGGCTGAGACCTCCTATTTTTGCCATTCCCTGAGGAGATATTATTTCTAGGAATCCCTTGTCCTCAATCCCTTCTCAGATGTCCTATTATACCACAATTAAAACATTTGGCATTCTGATGTCTCCTCAGTCCTTTGGAAATTGCTTCTCCTACCCAAGATTCAAATGTCTCAATGTTCATTGTATGCAGGATCCATTCATCCATAGGTGCTGATCTATTCTTTAAAGACACAAGTATCTTTTTGCATTCTAAGTTGGCATTTTCAAAAGTCAGAGATTCAATAAGTACTCATTCAGCATCTGGATCTGTCACTCCTATTTGTAGAGCCTTAGTTAATATTTGTAAAAAGTCACTAAAGGGTTCTCTCTGGCCCTATTTAACCCTGGTATATGATTCAATATATTTTCTTTGTTCTTGAATCCTGTCCCAAGCATTTAAGGCTGCTTTGTGGCATAGGGACAAGANAATGTCTCAATGTTCATTGTATGCAGGATCCATTCATCCATAGGTGCTGATCTATTCTTTAAAGACACAAGTATCTTTTTGCATTCTAAGTTGGCATTTTCAAAAGTCAGAGATTCAATAAGTACTCATTCAGCATCTGGATCTGTCACTCCTATTTGTAGAGCCTTAGTTAATATTTGTAAAAAGTCACTAAAGGGTTCTCTCTGGCCCTATTTAACCCTGGTATATGATTCAATATATTTTCTTTGTTCTTGAATCCTGTCCCAAGCATTTAAGGCTGCTTTGTGGCATAGGGACAAGATTTTTCATCATAAAGAGCTTGAACCTCTGGGTCAGCATAAGTGTCCTCACCAAAAATTTGATCTTTGGAAATTTCAACTTCTTTTGCTTCTCTGTTGTTCTAGAATTTTAGCCTCTTCCTTGAAATAACATCTAAACATGACCTGCGTCTCATCATCCAGGACTCTGAAACTAACTGAATTTAGTCATGTGGTATTGTCATGATGCTAGAAGCCCATGATTTTATCATCTCCCTAACAAATGTGGAATGCAAGCCGTAAGTTATGACAGCTTTTTAAATTTCTTTTAGATCATTCATTCCTATAAGTATCCATCTACCTTCTTTGGATTTTTGGTCATTAGAACTTGATGCTTTGTCAGAGTAAATTATAGGGTAGGAAGCTAAAACCCTGGGTAAGTCATCTCTGACAGCTACTGAAGATGTCGAATCCTGTTCTTGTGCCTTCTTTCCCTGTTTATCAGCTCCAATAATTTCCAAAATTATTTAAAATCTTTTTACTATTGTCTTTTGTAAAGCCTGAAACTCCTGGCTTGTATATATTTCTAGTTACTTCATTGAGGCACCTAGTCTCTGGTCCTCATTCTGCACATGTGATTCCAAGGTCTGAAGTTTTTCCTTTAAAGATAAAACCTCATCCTTGGACATTATTTGGATAATGTGCAGACTGTCATCTGGAGAGATACTCTATACTAATCTATGAAAACTTTTTAACAAAATTTGATTTTCAAATTCAACAGTATGAATTATTTCAGATAATTTCTCAGTACCCTTAGATAAGAATTCAATTTGGTCTGTCAAATTAATGTTACCCTTTTCAATAGTATTAATTTTTTCAGGTAACTTCTGATTTTCAATGGTATTAATCTTGTCAACTATCTGTTCATTATTAGCCTGTAAAACTGTATTATTCCTAAAAGTACCACACTCTTTCTTAATGATACAATATGAAGAAAAAAACTGAGTCCCAATATTCAATAAATGGAAGTATCACCATAAGCATAGAAGTCAAACAGAATAAAATTCATAATGCTAGCAAAAAAAGTTACTAAGAGTTTCAATGTTAATGAAGTCTGCCATATTGATTTATTCATTACCTGTTATGATATCCAGTAAATTGTTTTAGGTGTAATAATCTTTATTGTTCAGTGATATCGTTATAGCTGAGTCGTGACTAGCAGTGATGCAACTGGTGATGACAGGAATGGTCCTGAGTATTTTAGTTTCCTGTCTTGGTACTGGTTAAATACTGAGAAATATGCTTTTCTTGACAAATTAAAAGCAATTAAATCAATTCCATACACGGAGCCAGAAACCCAGAACTCATGGGCAGGAAGCACAAACTGGAAGCTACACAAGTTGCCATGTGTCAAGGAACTGTGCCAGGCAGCCACACCAGGGATTGTGGCAGTGGGGCTGTGGGTGTGTGTGCACTTGGGAAATTTCCAGGTAGTTGCACACAGTAAGCTTCGCTGTGGCGGGGGTTCTACAAAAAACTGCTTAGGTAAAAGTAAGCCAAGTGGGCAGAGTTGGGACACTTTCTGGGTTGTGGACAAGCTAGGCCTTTAGGCCCTTTTCCCCGTAGGTGTGGAGTCCGAATTCACATGAGTTCCAGATGAAGGACGCTTAAAAGAAATCCCACACTAGCTCAGAATTGAGAATAATAGATGGNTGGCATAAATAGTATAAGAGGCCATGCCCAAGTGGGCAGGTAACTTAATGGCTATTGGCTGTAGGGTGTTCTGCAGCATCTAAATGATTGTCTTTTTAGCTCATCTCATACAAGCTCATTGTCATAGACAGAAGCAGAAATGTTATGCCTAAAAATTATTGCAGAGGATATTTATACATTCAGGAAAAAATATAAGCAAGCTAAAAATGGGGGGAAATATTATTGATATTTTGGGACCACAAAACAGTTTTATCTCATGGCTTTAATAATAAACAATTGTAGCCTTTATCTTTTTATTCAGTCATTCTCTTCTGTCAATACCCTGACATACAGAAGGGGGCCTATTGTGTTAGTCCTAATGGTACGACCTTCATTTCTGTTAAGCCTGCGTTTCTTGTCTTATTTCAAGACTTCTGTCAATATAGGCACCAGATCCCTGCGTACTGTACTCTTTGTCAACAAGCACTTCTCAAATGCCAAAGCCTGATGCTTTAATTTCTTAAAACAGAATCTGAGAACTCTTTTATACCTTATGCTAAGCCATGTGAGTAAAGTTTTGTTATGTGTATGGATTTGTGTGGAAAAATACTTCTGTATGATTTTCTGAAAACAGAACCAAAAACCTGTGAACTCAGAATGCAACCTATGAAAATATCTACAAACACCCCCTTTTGGCGATTTTTGGCGTTTCCTTCTACTGGAGAGTAAGGATCGAATGTGTTGTTGTCTAACATTGATACCAGCTTCTTCTGTAGTGACATTTAGGCTGAACAGAGGTGGAAAACTTAATAAACCTAATACTACTCTCTGAGCTTTAAAGACTGCTAACTCTCCAATGCATAGTAAAACTAAAGCACCTTGTCAAATAACTCAAGCTTTATACCAATCTCTAAGATTAACTTGACATTCAGAATCTCTGTGGAGTTACAAAATACACCTCAGCTCACTCTGCGGTTACCGAGCCATGTAATTTGGGTTTAGAATAGGTTTAATTATAAAGGCCAGTATGCTCATATTTTTAACATTCAATTTTCTTTTTTGTCTTGAGATTGTAATATAATTATAACATTTCTCTCGTTGCTTTCTTCTTTGCCTTCAAAGCCTCCAATAAAATCCTTCTACAAATTAATGACCTCTTTATTTCTTTGTTATTGCATGCATATATGTATATGCACACATGTCTCTAATTGCTTCTCTATTTTTCTATTCTATCACATTTGGATGTCATTGAGTATTTTCTCAAAGGAAATCTGCTTTGTGTTCAAATTTTAATTTTCTAAGATACATGTAGGAAACAAACACAATAGGTTCAATATTGTGTTAGGAATTATGAGAAGTAAAAAGGTGAAAGTATGCTCTTGCCACACTAAGGTTATAGTCATCCATCTAGATTCTATCTTTGAGCTAAGATACTTTTCTTTAACAAACAAATGGTGACTGAGACTCTTCTCACTTTCAAAAACAGAATATGCAAATCTGGTTCTTTAATAGCAAGGTCCTTCCTTCTCTATAAGTTCTTCTCCTTGGTAGACATATCTGTTAGCATTTATAGATTGTTTTCATAGCTAGTCTTAGGGATTTATCCCTTCATAAATATAAAAAGTACAAGTACCATTGACCATAAATATAACTTTATACTTTTCTTTGACTGAGTTTCTATCTCAAATCTCATCTCACTGGTGATATAGATAAAATCCTGATTTCTGTGTGACCTAACTCTATTCAGGTTTTCTACTACCCTTTTCTCAAAGATTTTTTTTTTGTTATTAGGTTGACAGGGGAAAGACAGGAAGACACACTTATGCAGCCTCCAGTCTTTGGGGTGAGAAAATATTTTGCCTTTAGTCATTTCCCAACTAGGTTAACATTTTCTCAGCTCTGTGCTGTCTCAGCCTGGGCACAGTGATACAAACACTTCCACACTAGAGTTTCTCAAGGCTACTTGGTTCTCAAGTACCTCAGTGATTGCAGAAGCCCTCTGTTTTTAGCTCTCTCAACACAACCTCAGCTCTAATGATCACTAATGATCCTCAGCTACTCCTCTATACCACATACACTGAGGTTGCCAATCTCAGCATCCTGAGCCTAAGCACATTTAACCCTGTCTACTCTGCTACTATCACATTGTGGTACTTCTTATTGTTGGAGGAGGCTGCTCATTTGTTACCAGCTGCCCAGACTTGACCTGTTAACATTGAAACTATATTAATTGCAACACTGCTTGGCCAATAGCTTAGCTCTTATAACTTAAATTAACCCATTTCCCTTATTTTACATTTTACTGTTAAAGTTCCTGGTCATCTGTCTCCTTCTCCTGTGGCTCCATGGCATCTCACTTACTCTGTATTCTTTCTCCCTGTATTCAGTTTAGTTTTCTGGCCTATTCTGCCTTGTCATAGGCCAAAGCATCTCGTTTATTCATTAACCAATAAAAGCCACATATACAGAAGGACTACCCACAACACTTCTTATAATCACAGGTCACTGAAGACATAGTGTTATTATCTGATGGACTGGCCAGGCTATACCTATACTTCTTAAATGGTCCCAGATTGTCTTCCTCTTTCACAATATATGTGCCCTACTCCAACTCACTCATTTCTTGTTCCCCTATTTGAGCATATGATTTGACATCTGTGATTTAATGATTGGACACAAGAGAAATGCTTCCAAATCCATTTGGTACTCCAAAGCAAAAATCATTATTTTTGGCTTTGGCATTATGACAAATTCTCCTTGAAAAGAAAAACACACCAGCTAATACATCAGCAAAGCATCCCAGATGCTCACAGTAACCCTGCAGCATATGTATAATAGGCTATTATGAAAGTTGAGCTTGGTTTTCTCAAGGTCATGAGCCCAGAAGTGCACAGCTTTGAAGATGGACCAGGAGCCTGTGTTCACAGGCCTTCAGCTCTTAACCTCAGCAGCTTTACTGTTCTACATTCATGAAATTTTCATTTTTCTTACTTAAGTGATTCTGACTTCACTTAGTAGGAAGATAATACTTAAGCTTATCATCATCTTTGACTAGTAAATATCTCTTTTGTGTATTGGGGTTATTTTTAGGGATTTCATAGCTTGATATTTCAGTCAGAGCCAAATCCCTGCTGTTAGTTTTCAAAGGTGTTGTTTCTTTTGTACTCTGTGTTTAATCTACAGACTTTACTTCGATTAACATTAAAACAGTTTTTAATGTAAAGTTTTTATAAGAATACTATCTTACTCTCCACTGGCATCATGCCCATATATCTCCATTTTTCTGTTCCTTGTAGCATTTATGCAAATTTTATTAATTCTTTTTTCCAATAGTGTCCCTAATTAAAGTTGCTACTGCTCAATGTACAAACATATTTGAGAGAAGGATTACCTGCTCACTGTAGCCTTCCAACTTTGGCCTCACCCCTGGCTTCAAGGGAGTTTGAAAGCAAAATAACAGTCAATGAGTTAGCACATCCTTACCTCACAGGCTAGAATCTAGATGATTTTTCTAGTGTTTTTAATATTTGTGATTGGAAATAGGTAGATGAAAAGGCCAAGACAGGATGCTTTCTTCTCCCTACTGTGTGTCCAAATAAGTTTCTGGAAGTGTGGGAAGAGGTAAACAGAAGGAAGAGAATGCAGAAATAAAAAAACTTGTGGAAAGGGAGTGAAGAATAGAAAAGGAGAGGAAGAATGGAATGGAGAAACAGAAGGAAATGTGGGATGGTGAAAAAAAAAGCGAGACACCACTTACGGATTGGAAAATCATAGAATTTCAGCCCTTAAACCCATGCTCTGTTAGTGGGTAGGAAGGGTAGAATAGTGTGAGTGTATATATACATATACCATAAAGGACAGTGCAGCACATGAAATCCCAAGTGAATATAATTGTATATTAAGTTGTGGGTAAGTATTTCCAGAGGTGCATGGTTAGCTTCATTTGTCAACTTGCTAGGATATGAATCACCTAGGAGTAAAGTCTTCAGCCATACCTGTGAAGAATTATTTAGCATTTGGCCATTGTTTTCAGGGGGAGAGACACTTTAAATGTGGACATCACTATTCCCTGGGCTTGGATTCTGTGTACATCAATCCCTGTTTCTAGTTAATAGATTCATCATGACTTTCTGGTTGAAGTCCCTGCTGTCATGTCTCCTTCACATGATGGACTAAACTCTGGAGCTCCAGACTGAAAGAATCTCTTTCTTATTTGAGCTGTTCTGTCAGCTTATTTTGTCACAACAACATGAAAAGGAACTATGACAAGATGTTCTGAAGAAGATTGTGGCTCTGGATTCAGGGTTTCCTTTTAAAGAACAATATTATCATCTGGGGACTTGGAAGTTATAATCCCATAGCTCAGAATTCAGTATAAAAGAGGGTTATTTATTTCGGGGTAGACTCACAGATCACAACCCTCTGCTGGAACAGGGAACAGCAACCGAATTCCACAGCCGGAAAAATGAGGCCAGATGCTCGCTTTACATCAGCATAAATAGCATAAGAGGCCATGCCCAAGTGGGCAGATGACTTAAAGGCTACTGGTGGTAGGAATTCCTAAAGCACAGTGATCTATATTGAAGACATCCTGAGGTTGGGGTATTTCATATGAGGCATACCCAGTTTCATTCATCATTAAGGTAGTTAGAGTACCCTGAAAAATGTATGCTGTAATGTATTCGAGTCAACAGAAAGTTATGTGTATCTACTGTGGTCTGCTTGGTATTTTGAGTGGCAGGGATACAACAGTTTTAAATACCAAGTCCCAGCTCTCAAAGCCTTACTTGCTGGCAGCAGAGAAAGTTCATTTCTGACCCTTAATCTGGATTAAAATGTATAGTTCAGCAAATATATCTAAAATTCTGGAGCTAACTAACGCATTCTGCTCATGAATAAACAATGACAGCCTCTTAGGTGACAGGTGTGTTCATTCATCCCTCAGTCTCTCATTTAGGCACCAGTTAAATAAGCCTGTGCCAAATACTCTGGAAGGCAATATAGAATGCCTATATTCCTACATTAGAATCATCTGTGGGAAAAATTAGATGCTTTTGAAGATTCTTTTTTAAAGAGGAAACAGTTCTCCTTAGAAATATGTATTGTTAACATATACACTGCAGACAATTGCTTATAGAAAAAGATTTCAGAAATAGTGCTTTAGAAAAGACCTAGAAAAGTAGATATGAATTGTAGTCATAGGATTTTTACAACTTCTGAAACTTCTAATTAGATTTTCTTCTAACATTTGAAGAGGTAATTGAGACCACTTCCTTGCTCAGTTCAATGGAACTATAAAGTAATGTCACTGATTTTTCGGTCATACTGAAAGTGGCTGCAGGATATTACAAAATCACAGTTCCTAAAATAGTTACTCTACTGTATTTTCAAGGTGATTATGTTAAATTAGGAAAGTTTTTTTTTCTTCTAGTCCCAGACTAGTATGCATGAATCCTTAGTATTTTGTTGTTCTTATTTATATACTAGAAAACATCCTGCTATATTATCCTGACTAGCCTGAAACTTATTATATAGACCAGGCTGGCCTTGAACTCACAGTGATACACCTGCCTCTGCTTCCCAAGTACTGGGATTAAAGGTGTGGTTCGCCATGTATGGAGAAGCTCTGAGCACCATCCCTTTGTAGTTAGTATATGCATATTTCCACTGGTCCTTCAGAAGCCTCTTGAGAAACAACTGTGAGTTCCCCATCTCAGGAGCATCAGTTTCAGCTGGGAACTTGTTAAAAGTGCACAGTTTCTGGACAGCTCAGACTTATTGAATCTAATTCTATATTTAACAAGACCCCTGGGTAATTCATATGCACATTAACCATGAAAAGCACCCATCCATAATACATGTCAAGCATATGTGAGATGAACAATTACCTCTTCTAAAGATATAAGAGCCAGGGAGAATATTAGGTGTTAAGAGAGAAATAGAAGATTGTTGATCTTGTTGGAACTGCTAAAAAAAATTTGGAATCTACAATTACATTATTGAATAACAGCTTTATTCTCAAGAATGATTTATGTTTGGTCCTGAATATAATTTATTTAATAATAATAATAACAACAGCACTTAATTCCTACACATATTTGTTTGCATATTACATTGTAACTTTAAACTGGCATGGTTTCAGCAGAAATGATTGCAGCACATAGCATTACTTGAGGATTAATGATGTTAGAAGAAATAGCTGGCTTGAGACTGAAAGACTTAAAGCAATTAATCCATCAAATTATTAATTCTTAACACATGCCTTATGTTGAAGCTGCTGTTGCTTCATCCACAGAGCACAGGGAATAGAAAACTCACGTTGCAGTTCTATAGTTATTTCCTCATGCTCTAGGCAGCTTCATTTTGTTTTTTTGCTACTATTTTCTGGAGGCTTTCATAGGGAACCACTGCTTTGTTCATTAACCTTTCAAATTGCTTAAGGTTTGCCGCACACAGTGCAGTATGATCTATTGCTGTTACCTCAGGATTTCATTTACCTCACCACGCTACCCCTTCTGCATGCTGGAAATACACTGTCAATTCTCAACTCATTATGCAAATACTACACCTAGGCACTATTATTCCGACTTCCATTAACTCTGTGCCCCTATTAGTTGGACCTCCTGTGAATAAGAAGTGTCAAATTACATATGTAGATTTGTGGGATGGGGTGGGTGGGCTACACTGAATGGTCTCCTGCAGAGTCACCAGAAAATAATTGTATTTCAATCTAACACTACATCCTTTATGTTCTAATATGACAGTTCTAATACACTCTCTCAAGAAAAATTGTTCAGCCTGCGAGCATTAGGAATCAGCCTACAAAATAATGTGTTTACAAAGCCGGCAGACATCTCTCTGCAAAACACATACTTTCTTTCCTCTGTCTGCTGAAATGTTTAAAGGTGGAAACATGCCTTAAATAAAGCTGTGTGCCCGTGTGTGCAATAAAATGTGTTGAATGTACTCCAGACCTTCTAAATTTCTCATTCTTTGTTTTCAAAATGGGCGTATCTTCTGTCTGCCTGTGTATATGTTAAATCACTCTTTTCAAAACATCGACCTTCAAATATAAACTAACTTAATAAGGACGTTACTGTTCACTTACTTTTCTTTCCAAATGAGTTGGTTTAGGCATATGATTGAGTAATGCTGAACTGATTTAAGAGTATTTTGGTGAAATATTTTCCCCTCTGCCCAACCCATCATATTAAATCCCTCTTATTCTAGTCACTGCTTTTAGTGTAAGGTGAAATCCAAAGGTTTTCCATCAATGAACACTCATGAGCAGAGAGAGCAAACAAATCTTCTGAATGCCCCCTATCAATCACTGCCCATTCACAGAGTGATGCACAACATATATCTTTTCTCATTGAATGTATATATAGGGTTGAGTTTAATAAAATGACAAGGAACTTAATATATTTTAAATTAATTTTTCATTGTTTTCAATGTGAGTTGACAGATATGGTTCAAATCTCTAGAAATAAATCAGTCATTGAAAGCAGCAACTAATGGGGCCTTTGGAAAGGGTTGAAGGGAAGGGGAGAGGCAGGGAGGGTACCAGAGAAAAATGTAGAGATTAATAAAAATCAATAAAAGAAAGTAAAGATAAAAAAGAAAAAAATAAAGTAGCAACTAAACTGTGGTGTATGATTTCTGTAAAAGTCAGGAGAACATACTTTAGTTTCTATAAGACTTCTGCTGCACAGCAAACCCACACCTGTGAACACACACATATTACTGAGCACTCATTTTGTGAAATATGTACATAAGCCCACTAGCATCCCCATGAGCAGTTCTTTTGGCTTGAACTAGGTCATAATGGTTCTAGACTTGTGGAGTAGGCATGGATTTAATTACTAAACCTTTATATAACTGCATTCCATTTCAGGGACAATAGCAAGATTTCGTGAAGTATGTAAAACCAAAATACATCATAGATTATATTCACATTAAATTTTCATGGAAAGTATATGCATTCGCCATGTATGAGATTTGAGGGAAGGGAAAATCTTGATGGCATAAAAATAGCGCAAATTAGAGCAGCTGGTCACATATGTCAGACACGGGGCATTTAGTACATTTTAAAACACAGTCTTCAACAACCTTAAGAAGTCTTTGATTTGTGTGTACTTTTGCCCCAGTTCAGTAGATTACTTCAACTTTTTTTATTTGCTGACATCCAGGGATATTGATCTAAACATATTTTATCACTAAAAGCAGCCAGTGTATTTAAGCATCTAATGATTTTGTTTTTAAAGTGGTTTTATCTATGAGTCATTTCTTCACAATGCATACTTGTTATTACTGCATGAAGTAATGATTTCTTGGTATTCAATGAAAGCTCAGTGTTAGAAATATTAGATTCTGACCTAATAGATGCTTATTTTGCACTCACAAACTTGGAGACTTCTGCGAATCCTGAACTTTAAATTGGCCTATAATTGAGAGAATTCTGTAGTAAATATTTTAAATAATGTATTTTTTAGTCAATATAATTCTCTAAATATATTATTAGATCTGGTGACATCCTGCTCTTTTTTTAATAACTTGACCAAGGTTTAATTGATAATTTGTGGACTAAAATTTGTTTTGCAGAGGAAATTCCAAGAGAGGACAGCATTCAGAATGGGCTATGGTGAGTGTTCATGGCTCTTATCTAAGTCTAATGGGAAAAAGAACAAAAAATGGAGGAAAGTAGGTGAAATGGTGTTACTTTCTAGGGAAAGGAATTGGTTTAAAGTTACACTCGGGGAGGCTGAGGAAATAGTTGTATTTGTACAAGAGACTGTCACCATTTAAAATAAATCTGAAACTTTGCACTAGGGCATTAGGAAGGGTGCCTTGAAGGCAGGCAAGACAGAACTCATAAAAGGTTCCATCTTGTGAAAATGCAATTTCATTTGAAAAAAGATAACCTAACTAAGAGTTCTGCCAAGACGTCCTCTGTCAGAAAACAACTGCTTAAGCAAACAAAGTCCTGTATAACTTTGGTTCAAGGGGGTTAGGGTACATCTCAACCTGGCAGCAATGTCAAACTGTTACTGATATTGCAGGTGAGAAAGGTTCAAGATTAGGACTGTCATGTTGCCTGACATGAAGGTTACAAAGAGAAGCCAGAGCAAGGCAATGTGAGGTGGGGGTCAGTGTACGTAAAAATGTACACTAAGAAATCATTTGGTAGTTTTATCTGCAAGGTCCCCTGGCCAGCAAGGGGCCCTGATCCTGTACCAAAGATCCATCACAGGGGTGAATGCGTTCCTGACCCGTGGAAAAGGAGCACAGATATCCCCCAAGCCCCTAAACTTCCTGCTCATTTTGCAGGGGATCCTAACCCCGGCTACTGCCTCTAGCTTCCTACCCCACCCCAGCTTGCATTCAGGCACCTCCTCCCTTCCCTTCTTTGGGGCCATAGATCATGCAGCTCAGCCTTCTTGGGCGTTGGGACCGGGTGTTGAGTTCAACCAGGCGGGAGTTCCTCTGTTTCAATAGCTTGACAGCAGCAAGGTAGGCCTTTTGTCTGCTTTGTCTGTGAGGGACCTGGCCAGAAAGGGGCCCTGATCCTTTACCAGAAGATCTATCAGAGAGCATTGTAGGCAGAGATGGGCAGGCACCAAAGAAAGAATTCTTCCAACAAACTGAAAACCAACATGATAACACGAGAACCTAGAGAACATACAATAGGAAAACTGGAATACCCTAATCCAGAAGAAGTAGAAAAAAGTGATATTATGAAAGCAATAGAAGCTCTTAAAGAGGATATGAAAGACTCCCTTAAAGAAATGGATGAGAAGAATAACAAA
>LOEQ01007914.1:0-15136 GCA_001685075.1 Bramus lutescens
GAGATCAAGGGGATTCGAATTGGAAAGGAAGAAGTCAAACTTTTGTTATTTGCATATGATATGATAATGTACATTAGTGACCATAAAAACTCTACCAAGGAAATCCTACAGCTGATAAAGACCTTTAATGATGTGGCAGGATACAAGTTCAATTCTCTTCTGTTTCTAGAGTTACATATGTGGCATACTTTTGCTGTGTATTAGAAGCCAGAATTTAAATAATTATTACCACTTTTCAATTGCTAGTCTTGGCTTCAAAATACCAAGCTGACTTTTCTGTCTCCAAAATAATGTTTCAAAAACTAAATATAGAATATTCTATCTTGAAAATTGACAAAGCAACGCAATATGAAAATAGCCAAAGGAACATATTAGAGAAGTAAAGAGAAGATTCCAGAAAATGATGCCCCAAGAGCCTCATTTTTGAGTGCAAATAGGCAGCCAGGTTGATGCAAACTGCCAATGAGCAATATGAATTTAGAGCACACAGAAGCATAATGAGAACAAAATATTTGATATCTAAAGAATTTCTGGGACTTCATAAGGAAAAACAATTTTTAAAAATCTCAAGGACAGAAATTTCTGTGCCCAGGTTAACTGAAGCTTCTAGTTGAGTGAGAAATGACTGTACTCATCTGCACCTGTAGCAAATGATGTATGGTAATGCTAAAGATACATGCTGGTTGAAAAAATGCAACAAAATAATTTCCAAATTACTTTACAAACAAGTTAGTGATCCTTATTTAGGGAATTCATTATGAATTTAACAATACTTTTGGATAGGAATGTAAGTCAGTTTTATAAAACAATATTAGAGGATGATATTTCTTAACATGGTTATTAACAAGCTTTTTGAGGATGCAAAATTATATTTCTCTTCATTAATTTGCTTACATCTATGCATCTAAGAATCTTTCTTTGAACATAATATCATGTTTCATTGAGAGTTAAGCATTCCCGTGTGAAAACTACTTAAAGAAAATTACAAAAATTATTGCAGATTTTTAAGAATGGTGAAGCCTTAATTTTTAATCTTTAATATGAAGGATTTTATATTACACATCTTGCTAGGAGTTTGATGAATAATTTTGTCTTGATACAAACTAGATTGGTTTTTACTGTGATACTGTGTATATTTCAAATGTGAATGAAAGTTATCAAAAATTCAAAGATTTTGGTGTCTGTCTAAAAAAGAAATTTAAGGGCTTCTCTAGTTAAATCTAATGGTTTTAACAACTTCAGGAACTCAAATTAGTAAATTGTTTGTGAGATTGAAATATGTAAGAACTCTGATATATGTGTGTATGATCTGTTTCCCCAAAGTTAGTTTTTAAACAGCCTCATACTGAAAGTATGAGTTTATACAGTAAAAGTAGTTTGAGAAGTGAAGTAACATAAAGTTCCTTAAAAGAATAACCAAATGAATTTCAAGTCATAAAACATTTCTACAATAAAAAATCCCAGAGAAGATCATTCAAGAGCAAAATATTTCACAGCATCAGAGTTTTAAAAAGTGAGAGAATAATAATAGTATAAAATCACATCCCAGTAGTTTTGAATTTAAACATTAAAATATAAAAAATCTGGAATAAGCTGAATAAAAGAAAGAAAATAGTTCAGGTTTTGGACATTTGACATTAAGAGAGGTGACAATAGCGCTTATTTAAATAGAAAATGTATAAATAGCTCCTACAGAAAAGAGTAGGATTATTGTACTAAAAAATCAAAATTAAAAAACATAATATTCATCCTTTCTTTGTCAGCACATTTACTAAAATTGGAATCATACTGAGATTAGCATAGCCCTCAACAAGAATGGCATATATGGTTGCAAAGCAGTCCATATTTTTCAGATTGGAGGGAAGGTTGGGAGAAACTGGGAGGAGTAGAGGGATTTGCAGCCATAATCAGTATGTTATTTGAGAAAAAAATCTGTTTTTAATAAAAGGAAAAAGTAAAGCATTCAAAAAACAATAGAGAATAAAATGATTATGATGTTTTACAATTTATGAAAGTAGAGGGACTCTTAAATGGAAGTGACTAAATGAATATTTAATGAAGTGACTAAATGAATATATTAAATACTACAAAAACAGCTTCAAATGGTTCATCTTCAGTTTTAATGACACAATAACAAACATTCTAACAGTCCCATAAGAGTATGTCAGTAAATCAGAATAAAGAAACTGAGAGTTACTGCATTAAAAGAGAAACAATAACACTGAAGTGCTAATAACAATATTGTTTTCTGTTCTTTGAAAGTTTGACTTTTAATATTTTTAAATATAGCTTTCTATGACGATAAAAATGTGGTTGAATTACTATTTATAAAGTGATGGTATGCATAATTATTTCAATATTATGTTCTTATTTTTATGTATTTCTCTTCAAATGATTTATCTGTAATTTATAAAAATTCAAGTTAATTTTTCTAAGTACTTATGATAACAGGTCAACAACTTCAAAATTTCTTTTTTAAGGTTTGCTACTTTTGAATTATAATATACTTACAGCATTTCTCCCTTCTCTTCTTACTCCAAATATTCCCATATAACCCTGTCTCTTCATGTTTTCCAAATTTATGGCATTAAAAAAGAATTAACTGTTGTCACATTCCCCCCGTCTCTATCTCTCTCACTCATTCACTATTATATCCCTAAATATAACCTGTGCAGTCTGTATGTTGTTTCAGTATGTGTCTTTCAAGGGCTGACATTTGGTAAGGATAACCAGTTGGGCTCTTCCCTGAGGACTATTTCTCCTGCTTTCATCATCCCTTAGTTGCCTGCAGTTCTTTTTTTTAATATTTATTTATTATGTATACAATATTCTGTCTGTGTGTATGCCTGCAGAAGAGGGCACCAGACCCCATTACAGATGGTTGTGAGCCACCATGTGGTTGCTGGGAATTGAACTCAAGACCTTTGGAAGAGCAAGCAATGCTCTTAACCTTTGAGACATCTCTCCAGCCCCTTGCCTGCAGTTCTTTCTGCAGGTCTGAGGCTTTATGGGCTTTTCCTTGTGGTATGTCTATTAATGCCATCTTTTTTTTTTCAGCTCATTTTTAGGCAGTTGCATTCATGAGAAGTTCGGGGTATAGCTTCTGACATTAATTGGAGATAGAATCTCACAAAAAACTTCACAACCCTCTGCCTTTTGTTATCTTTCTGTCCTGTCTTCTGGACCATAGGTGAGCGAGTGTGCTGTAGATGTATCCACTGGGGCTGGGCTCTGTGACCCTGTATTTTGATTGGTTGTGGTTTTCTATAGTGGCCTTCCGTTTCGAAGAAAAGTTTTCTTGAAGAGAACTGATGACTCCTTCCAAAAAAAAAAAAGTATCACAATTACGGCAAATGTAAATGTTGATTGAGAGTAGATTTTCAGAAACAAAAAGGAGGCCACATTAGCTCATCATGCAGTTCTGATACGAAACAGACAAAAAGTGAGCAGCTCCCATATCCAGAGCTCACAAAACTGAAAGCTACCACATGTTCCTCTGCTTCCCAGCTTGCCAGGACACTTTCCTAGCAGCCTGTGCAAACTGAGTATTTTGTCTACTGAAGATTTATCACATAATGAAGAAACATGGGAAAGTGATGGGCGTGGTCGACCAGTAAGTTAGAATTAACCAGACCAGCTCAATATAACAAATTTAGTTTAATAATTGGAAAATGGTGAACTCACATGACCAGGGTCCAGAGCGCAAGGAAGAAGAAGAGGGCGGGCACACCTGGATGTCCAAGTTTATCTTCCCTGACCCCAGGAGGCCACGCCCTAGCCAAATGTGATTGGCTGAACTTCCCCATCAGGAAAGAAGACATTCAAGTGCATTTTTTCTAGAATCGTTCGCTATCAGCATAAATATAAGGTATAGTATTAGTAAGAAGTAAGCTGTACTAAAGGGAATAAAACTGACACCAAAGGCAACTGGACCTTAGACATAAATGGCAAACACAAATAGCAATGCACAAGAAAAATTACTTTTTATTCATAGCATTTACCGCTGATCTAATGACAAGGTCAAGTATTATGCACTGAGTGTAAAATTAATGTCAAGCCCAAATGGACTTTTCTTTTGGATGGTGCTTACTAATGTGAAGCATTTTAAAAAGAACCCGTCAGCAACACTTTGGAAAGAGAATTTTGAAAGGAGAAGTAATTCATGTCATTTATTTTCAGGGGGAAAATCAGCCCTTGAGAGTGAGACTTTCATTTCTGAATTTAATTTTTGAGAATAAGACTAAGATGTAGACTAAAATGGGATATCAATAATGATTTCAGGTCACCTGAAACCAGAATAGGAATTTAATTTGTGTTAAGGGTGAATCGAACATTTTTCTATTTTTGATAAAACCACATTTTCAATAATGTTAAAATCTTAACCAAAGTAGCACAATTTCTTAAAACATAAATGGTAAACACTGACTTATATTAATAATTTCAATATTAGATAAGAGGCAGGTCTTGAGCTAGGACTGTCCATCTCATTTTCCAGATAAAACTCAGGACATGTCATCAGCTTTTTGTTCAGAAACAGCAGAAATAATAGGAGACGCTTCTGTCTGTTGGCATGAAGCAAATTGTTTGTACTTTCTCTGGCTTCTTTTTGTCAGTGTGTCATTGAACTTAGAGAATTTAGATACACTCAAACTGGAGGATTCCATAGTCCCTGAAATCACTCCTTGTAACTCTTCCTCAGACACTATTAGCATTAGAGTTAGACAACTTCATTTTGCTTTAATTTTATTTTGGGGAGATGACTAATATAGTTGTTTGTATAATCTTTGGTAAATAGCTTTTAATAGTCAATGTCAAAATTGGATTTCAAGGTGCATTACAAAGTGACATTAGTTGTGAAAACGCTAAGCATGAGTAAAAATGAGTACTCTCTGCTTTCCATATTATCTGACCACAACTCAGGGTTGTGTATCAAGAATATCTACCACAAACCCAAATTCAATGAAATATAAAGTCAGATTTCACACTGAATTCCTTTACAGCCAAACAGGAAAATTATTTCCTTGGTTTATATATGCAGAGCAACATCAATATCAACAAAGAAATTTTTGCTTCGTCCAGGTACATAGCAAGAAAGTAAAGTGTGAATACAAAGTTAGAAGTACAGATCAACGCAGGAGTATAGAGAGAGCAGGTCCACAACTCACAAACTTGAGGTGCAGAACTTCAACAAGAGCTTCTTTTCACCCTCTGTCCCAGTCCCATTTCAGAGGTTGTATCAACCGCCCTGGATATTCTAGGAGGCGGAAATTTCATGCCTGCATGAAATATGGCTATGCTTATTGTGAATGCCCACTAGTGGCATTCCCATGAAGCCTGATATGTGAAAAGACATACAGGGGTTAATCAAGGTTATAATTTTATGTATTTTTTCTAAGATACTGTTTCTGAAATTTTATCAATATATTTTATTATGAACCTCACACAAATAAATTTTGAATTCAAGTTTAGTAAACTAGATACATTTATTAATTAACTATTTTTAATATTATGTATTAATCAATCTTTGCATTTATATTAATAAACAATATCATTAAAATTTTTAATTAATATTTTCTGATATTGGTGCACTGAATTAGAACATTATAATGGCCCATATGAATAAGAGATGATATCTCATTATGTTATAAATAAGATTTTAAAAATTACATAACTATATGCATTAAATTCATAGTATCACTATATGAAAAAATAGGTGGTAAGTTACAATTTAAGGAGCAGTCATAGCATTTACAGATAAAGAGGCTGTACAAAGTGAAAGAAGACCCTGGGAAGATTTTTTAAGTTTTACAAATTAACATAACCTAGTTACTTTTTTTTCTTCTGGAAAAGTTAATTGTCTTTGTCAGTGAAAAGAAGTGCAATTTACGAACTTCCCATGAGGATTATAATTGCTCTTCTTTCTTCTTCAGGAGCTTGACATCTTTTGAGATTAGGGGAACTTTCATGTGTGTGAATGATTTACAAAATTTGTGTCATGTAGCAAGGGAAAAAAGTATTTCACTCTTAATAAACTAAATGAAGGACATAGATAGAGCTGAAAGTAGTTAATAATGAGTTTGCATATTGATGACTTAGCAAATAAATTTACGAAGTTTGCTTAAATGTAGGACTTGCTCTTTAACACCATTGTTAAATCTATTCTTTTTTTCAGTTTTTAAATGAAGAGATTTGATGACCCAGCATCTTTAGCATAGTAAATCAGAAGCAAAATGTTTATAAAGTGACTGCTTTTTCATGGATGAGAGTTGGGCATATATATATATATATGTCTAATATTGTTGATTTCAGGAGGAGAAGGATTTCCACATTGCAAGGTTTTACTTAAACTGTTGTTTCAAAATATTTCAGCATAGGTGCCAAGACCTTGCCTTATGCCTTAGAAAATCAGTATAAAACATAAGAGGGGTTTATGAAAGAGAAATTATTGTCAAGTGTGGAGTTTATTAAGAGAAACATGTATGCCTAGACTTTAGGACAGCTGTAGAAATGTAGAGGGAAGGAAGTATAGAGGGACGTATAGAAGTATAGCATGGATAATGAATAAATAAAACTAGATATGTTTGAAAAAGTCATAGTGCCTGAACCTGACATAAAGAGCTACAAGCAGCTAAATACAACCAAGTGTGAGAGAAAGGAAGAGCACTGCACAAGGTTATCCAGCAGCACTTGGTAAGTCTGAAGACATGCATAGGACAAACGTTAAACAGACTGAATAGGTTATATTAAGAAATACGTATGTATATTTGTAAACATATATGCATGTCACAACAATTAATGAAAACAGAGGACATGAATTTGAAAGAGAGAAAGGGTGTATGGGAATGTTTGAGGTGGGGAAAGGAAAGGAACAAGAATGTATACATGTTATAATTTTAAAATTAAATGAAACAATTTAAAATACATGTGTAACAAGTTAAATAATTTTTGTATATTTTGAAGATCAGCCCTCTGTCCGTTATGGGGTTGGTGAAGATCTTTTTACATTCTGGAGGCTGCCGTTTTGGCCTGTTGATCATACCCTTTGCTTTAAAGAAGCTTCTCAGTTTCAAGAGGTCCCATTTAATAATTGTTTCTCTCCATGCCTATGCTACTGGGGTTATATTTAGGAACTGGTCTTCTGGGACAATGCATTCAAATGTACTTCCCACTTTCTCTTCTGTGAGGTTCAGTGTGGTTGGTTGTATGCTGAGGTCTTTAGTTTTGTCCATGGTGAATGATACGGAACTATTTTCAGACTTCTACATGTTGATAATCAGTTATGCTAGCACCATTTATTGAATATCCTTTCTGTTTTCCATTTTATATATTTTGCTTCTTTGTCAAAAATCAAGTGTTTGTAGGTGTGTGGATTAATATCTGGGTGTTTGATTTGGTTCCATTGGTCCTATTGTTTGTTTTTATAGCAATACCAACCTGTTTTCAGTACTGTGGCTCTCTAGTAGAGTTTGAAGACAGGTAATGTGATGCCTCCAGAAGTTCCTTTATTGTACAGGATTTTTTGGCTATCTTGGGTTTCTTTGCTTTTCTATAAGTTGAGTGTTGTCCTTTTGAGGTCTGTGAAGAATTTTTCTGGCATTCTGTTGGGCATTGTATTTCAGGAGGAGAAGGATTTCCACATTGCAAGGTTTTACTTAAACTTTTTGAAATTTTTAATATGTTAATTCTACCTACTCAAGAACATGAGAGATCTTTCCATTTTCTGGTGTCTTCTTCAGTTTCTTTTTTCAAAGGTTTAAAGTTCTTGTCATACAAATCTTCCTCTTGTTTGATTAGAGTTGATTAGAGAACAATTAATCCAATAAGAAATTGGGGTATGGACCTAAACACAGAACTCTCAACAGAGTAATCTAAAATGACTGAAAGACAATTAAAAAATACACAAATCCTTAACCATCAGAGACATGAAAATCAAAATACCTCTGAGATTCCATCTTGCACCTGGAAGAATGGCCAAGCTCGAAAACATTGATGACAACTTATGCTGGAGAGAATGTGGGGTAAAGGAAAACTTCTCCATTGTTAGTGGGAGTGCAAACTGGTACAGCCCCTTTAGATATCAGTATGGTGATTTCTCAGAAAATTAGGAAACAACCTTCCTCAAAACTTAGCAATACCATTTTTGGGTATATACCCAAAGGATGCTCAATCGTACCACATGAACATACGCTCAACTATGCTCATAGCAGCATTGTTTGTCATAGCCAGAAACTGGAAACAACCTAAATGCCCCTTGACCTAATAATGGATGAGGAAAATGTGGTGCATTTACACAATGGAGTATTACAAAGCAGAAAAAAATAATGATTTCTTGAAATTTGCCAACAAATGGATGAGACCATATGTCTCAAAGTGTCAGTATTAAACATCACATTGAGTGAGGTAATCCAGACACAGAAAGACAATTATCATATGTACTTACTCATAAGTGGCTTTTAGACATAAAATAAAATTTAAAAGCCTATAATTAGCATTCCCGGATAACATAGACAATAAAAAGGACACTAAGAGAGACACATATGGATCTAATGTACATGGGATGTAGAAAAATATAAGATCTCCTGAGTAAATTGGGAGCATGTGGACCATGGAAGAAGGAAGGAGGGAAGGGGAGAGGAAGAGAGGGGCATTGAGAAAAAATATAGCTCAATAAAAACAATTTAAAAACAGAAGACGACAGCCAATAAAAATAAAATAATAATAATAATAATAATAATAATTCAAATATTTATGTAGATATTCATATAGTTCTATGCGTACATGCATATATCCACACAAAGATATTTATATGTATCTACTCCCCAAAATTATAGCCTATTATTGTTGCCCTTGGTTGCTTTTCAGAACTTGAAGGTAACTGTATTGCTGATGATACCACACACTTTATATAAAAATGTTGGAGGAACGGATATGGAATTGACCAAGAAACGTTCCTCATGAGGACTTTATCTTACAGTATCCAAAGGTACTACACAAGCTGCCACAGTGAGAAAGACAATGAATAGTCTTTCCTAGCTGTGAAGCTGCTGAACCAAACAGTGATCAGAAGGGCAAGATATCCTGATGCGTGCAAATGTACACTTTTATCTGAGGAAAATCAACAGTTGTCTAGTTGAATTTAAGTCTCACACAAAGGAAAAGATATAATGCCTCATTGTAAGCCTATTCAAATATTGAAAAGGCCATGTCTCAAAGTGTCAGGATACAAGCACATGATGCGGCATGGATGCCGAGATGGATATTTGGTGGGTGGTTAGGAATGGAACTAAGGATGAGCCAGAAAGCCAATGTGATTGAGGAACAGTTCATATGAGCAACTACATTCCAGTGAGAAACCTCATGGACTATTTTGTGTAATGAAAGAGCAAATGTGGTATCAAGAAACACTGAATGGCTAGAAACTGAAGTCAGGGAAGTTTACCATTTCCATGGCCCATGAAATTAGGAGAAAAGAAATGTTGAAATATGGGACAGATAAAATTAGGAAATTCTGGTGAATTTATTTAGGAGCAAAATAAAGATGATTGTGTAAATATGCAAAATAGCTTTTGATATTGAGGACTCTCTGGAAATTGCTAATTTATACTTTGACGACAATAATAACTTTAGATATTTTTTTCTAAAATTCATGTAAAGAAATGTAAATTTTAAGATTTAAATTTTCAGCATTTAATCGTGGATTCAGACTAAGTTAACTTAAAATGCTGTACAAAACAACTCCCTACAGTAACTTAAAGTCATAAAGGTTGTTACTTTATGGTTTTAACTTTAATTAACTTACATATTGGAAGCCTCTGATCTTCAGCATCACTGTTCTTAAAATGAGACAGTTGCATAGAGAAAATAGCTGAACAAGTCAATTGTGATTGCTTAACAAGCCTGAAGAAGAAGTTTAGTATCCAGAATTCATATAAAGTTCAAGATATGCCCACCATTGCTTTGCAAAGATGAAAGAAGGAGGTCGAAGAAAGTTGACAATTAGGACTGAGGTAACAAAATCAAGTTGAGACTTTTTTTTTTTTTTTGCTAAAGGCCAGAAATTCACGTAGTGCTTCATAGTTTAGTGTTACCTCCTAAATGAGCACCTCTGTCAAAAGGTTGTATGTAACTACACAACTGAAGCTCAGAGGAGAATCTGAGCCACATGAGCTGACAGCCCATCTTTTCTCCCAAACCTCACCTAAGGTTATGACAGTCCCTCCTGATCCTCCTCCCTGTCCATCAAAACAAAGCTGGGCTAGAAAAGGTATCTCTAAAGTAAAGGGAAACACAGGCAAACACCTTTTGAAATTTTAGATGTGGACCAGTAAAGAAAGAAAATCAGTTCTGCTCACAATTCACTAAAATAATCCTGAGAAGAAATGTAATTTCAAATGGATAAGGACATGCAAACATTCAGAGTAACTATAAAAGTAAAGAAGCCAGAACGTTTGTTAAAAAGAAGTCTAATGTGTATAAGTCTCTTGTAAAATAGAAGGCACAGAAAGTTCTTATTGTGTAAATGTCAATGCTCAGAGGTAAACATTAATTTTTCTGTGAGGCTTATTGGTTAGAAAATTAATTTACTTTCCCAATTTCTTATATCAGCTAAACATCAAAGACAAATTTGAAAGTCAAAGTACTTCTTGGCATCTGGTTGAAAATAAAGCTAAAAATGAAGTAAGATTCCTTGTATATTTAACTGAATGTAATTTTTTTATAAACTTGATTCTAGCTCCCTTGAAAATAAATCCCACGTTTATGTGCTTCCATAATTAGTTCCAATCAGTGTGTTATAAATATGTAAAGGTTTAAACCATCTTTGACTTAACCACTCTGGTAGTAAGCTCTTCATGTAAAATGATTTATAAATTTTAAGCATGACTTGTCTCAGTAAGATTTTTTTTCTAAGACAGAATAAAAGATACAGACAACTCCTCAAATATTTCTAGAATTTTAAAGTATTATTTTTCCATCGCCTGAAAATAGTAATAATTGTTCTCTAAAGTCAGAGAAGACTAAAAGCGGTAATATGAGCTAGCATAAAAGGAAATGAATTTAACTTGTTATGGAGGCATGAACGAAAAGGATAAGCTCTTGTTACTAAATACAAAAGAGATGGACCACATGATAGTGAGAAAATAATGGAAAAGGAAAGATTACTTGTTAAATAGCAACCTGAAAAAATAGAGCTTGCAATAATGTGTTGTCTTTGTCTTCCGGTACAGTTCTTCTGTTCAAGTGTTTGTTCTTAATATTTGCAAGTATAAAAAATGCAAGAAACTGAAACATATCCAAAGATAATGATCATATACTTTTTTGTTGGTCCTCAAAAAAAGTTTAAAAATATGATGGACTATGTCCTTCAGGGTTACTTCAAATTAGAAAATTCACTCCAAGGAATTATCCCTGGAACTAGAGTTAGAAAATCTTCCCCTCAACTATGTTGTAGGCTTGATAAAGAGAATACCATTATTAGAAATATACCAGCTTCAACATATGTAGGTGAGATAGCATTATTGTAATTTTCCTTTAGAGCAGGGATGGAAAATTTACAGAGGTCTATTACCTCCTGAATGTTGAATATTAATTTTCAGGGACTGAGAATAAGATTTAAAGTTCTCATCTGGTCACACAATATTGAAATAGTGTCTAGACTTGCTGATTGGCATCAGAGTGCCTGGTTCTCATTAAAATATAATACTCTAGCTAAACATGAGAGTAGTTGAGTCTTCAAATGAGATTTTATGTTCAGAGTTGATATAATTTATTTGGTTCTCTTCTCACCAAAGTCTATTATCACTTTCTCAAATTATGATACAGGATAATATAAAATCTAGTTATAGAAACTTGAAGTCAAGATTTGGCAGCATTTAACACTTTTTTATCCTGCTACTCCATTTTTCCACAAGACCACATGTAAATTAATAGTTAATCATAATTACATAAGAGTTGAGATTGTAATCTTTCCCCATTATTCACTGAGTTAACTTGTGTTATTATTTTTCCTCTTTTTCTTCAAAAATGTTGTCCTTTCTTCTTTCCATGTAAAAATGATTTAATTTTATCTATAATATATATGTATAAATACATACATACACATATAACTTGACTGCACATTATCTGTTCATTGAATAATAAACTGCCCTTATAATGAATTTTCCTAATTATTAATATATAATTATTAGTTTCTGCCACCGCCATTGAATATTTTGTGTGCTTCAATATCCTTTGCTCTTTTACACAATTTACTCAAGAAAATTGCATACTGTAAACACAGCCAATAGTGCTTTGTCTCTAGTGGCTTATGTTATATTTTATTCATTGGAATTTAGGAGCTTAAAATTATTACCAATCTGGTATTTAGATTGTGCATTTTATCTACATAAGCATTAAAACATTTTTTCATCATTTTCGGAATAGAGTTATTTTTTTAATATCTTCATTGTAAATCTGACTTGCAAAAATGAATTCTTCACACATTTTATTTATTCTGTCAGCATAACAAAAACAACATTCACATATAAACTGTACTTTTAGTTAGAGCTTAATGATCAATACTTTCTTTTGCTTGGAAATGTTCTTAGTACTGAACTCTCCCATTATTAATACAGTCCCAACGAATAACATTAATTATTTTATAGCTTTAGAACAGGTCTTTCTGCTTGATTCACAAAACAGTTATGTGGCATTTTGAAACATTACTGAGTAGGCTCCATTTGTTTTTTAACAAAGAGTTTGACTTTATTAATCTCTATTCTTCTTTGCAAAGTGAAACAAGAAACTTCAATTATAGAGAAAAGTCCATTCAGTTGAGATCATATCTGATTTAACTAGTTAAGGAGATATCTCTTATTTTTGTTCCAATTTTGTAGAAAAGAATTGAAAGTCAAAGAAGTTACTGACTTTTAGTAAATGGTTCTGATTCCTGAATTTCTGAAAGTTAAAGCACTTGCAAGGATAAATATCATTATCAATACTTCAAGTAAAAGAAAGTACTAAAAGTCACTTAAATAGAATGCATGGCTCAATACATTATTCAATAGATATATGAATATCATAAATTCTGGAGTTCCATTTTAACCAGAGGAAATTGGCAAAGCTATCTTTATTTCTTGGAAAAGGTTCTGAAAAATATCCAATGTATATAACTAGTACTTCAGAAAGGAATGATATGAAACCAGTAATTAAGAACAGTTAAGAAATCGGCGGAGTTCTATGTAAAGAGTTTTCTAAGGAATATTGATATTGCAGCATGGATAGTGGTTCAATTATAGACAAATTCAATACATTTTCTTTTAGAATGTATTTGACTAAATCAATATATTAGGCATTAATTTATCATTAAGACCAAGAAGCAAATAGGGTAGGTTCATTCATAGCTTTGTTTTCTTTCTGTTTGTGGAACACAAACAGCACAGCTAATGACTATAACTACGTCCCTGATTTCAATGCTCGTGCAGAGCTTAAAATACAAATAAATAAATAAAATAAATAAACAAACAAACAAACAAATAAATAAATAAATAATCCACTCAGAGAACTGTGTTTGCATGAGATAGTGCAGGTTTGAAGTAAATAATGGGACAAACTTCAAGTGGGAATGATGTTACTAGGGCAAAAACGCTGAATAAGCACCTTAGTTCTCTTTACTTGGCTTAGATCACTTGAAAAATAACTTGCTTTTGCTTCCGACACTGAGTGAACAGTGACAATTGGGTTCATACTGAATCATCATGGCTGTGAAATGTCCTTACATTACATTACACTGGTTATACAAGATTAGAGGAAAGGCCATAAGAATAGAGAAAAGAACACGGAGACCTGAGAGACCATGCAGCTTTCCGGAGTAAATTGATAGCCATAAGTAACTCACAGTATAATACGAAACTACATTATTTTTTAAGAGAGAATTTCACATGCTTTCATTATTTAATTATATATATATATGTATAATTGCTTATACATATATATGTGTGTGTACACATACATGTAAATATAGTGGCATGATTTTGTTTATGTACTAGCTAATGATCAGCTTCAAGTATCTAAAATATATAACATAGAAATTCTTATTTTGTGATGAGTATACTGACAGTGCACACACAACACACGCACACACACATATTCTGTCATATGACATGCACATACTTATTTTTTTGACCAAACTGTAACAGTGCCTAGTAACAATCTCTTATAAATCTTCTCCTCCTCTATTTTTCTCAGTCTTGGAAACCATGATTTACTTATTTTTATAGAAAAACATTTTTTGATACTATATATCCCTGGCTAATTTCAAGTAAATTGACATCCTGTTTTTCATGTTGTCAGGAATGATAGGATTTCATGCCTTTTATGCCTCAGATAGAGTGGCAATAATCTTCATCTATTTGCCCACTGATGGACATTTAGTGCAGATACCAAATCATACCTCTTATAAATAATGGTGAAACAAATGGCAGTATAGGCATCCTTTTTTGCATGATGCTTCCGTTTTCCTCTGTATACAATATATAATAGGACCTTTGGATTCCAGAAATAAAACTTGAACTTATTTTTTCGTTTTGAGAACTAGCAACAGCGTCTTTAGTGGCTTGAGTAGCTTGTGGCCAACATAGTATGTCAGGTCCTCATTCTCCTTCCTGTGACATATCTTGTTACTCTTCCAGATTTTGACAGAGCCATTATTAACTTAAAAGAGCAATAAAACATTGTGTTTCTGGCTTGTATGATCCAGATTAGTCAAGAAGATTACTTTAGTTTTGTTTTTCTTTATTTTTTTTCCTTTTTTTTTTCCAGTTTGGCCATGTGTGTGCCTTCTTTTGAGAAGCATGTACTTGGATCATCAATCTAATTTAAGAAGGATATTTGATTGTTGCTATGGAGTAGTTTGGATTATGTAGTTGTTCTAGATATCAATTCTTCACCAAATATGCAGTTATTGGAGAGCAGTTTCTCCTTTCCTATACTTGTTTATTTGGCTCACAATTTGCTATAAAGAGCCTTTGCAAATTTGTGTGTGTGTGTTATGCTTTTATAAAACTTGTCTTTCTCCACATTGTTATACTATTTATAGAAAGCTTTGTGGAAGTCAAAGTATTTTTTTAAATATTTATTTATTTATTATGTATACAATATT
>LOEQ01007914.1:32413-46328 GCA_001685075.1 Bramus lutescens
TGTAATGGGGTCTGGTGCCCTCTTCTAGCCTGCAGACATACACACAGACAGAATATTGTATACACAATAAATAAATAAATATTTTAAAAACTTTAAAAAAAAGAGTTGCTGTGGTAGTGGTGTCTCTCCATAGTAATAAAAACCCGAACTCAAACAATCATAATCTTGTGCTCATATTTACAATGTAAATTTATCTATCTATATGGATGAGAAATTAAATTTGGCTCTTTTGACTCTTACCAAGAAGATATTGCAGAAAAAGATGGTACCATACTTCTTCATTTATCAATGTAATTCTTAGTTGTATAATTATTCATACATAGCTATTTTTCAAAAGCCCAACATTGATCTATTTCAATTCACTTTGGTACAGATAATGGTTAAATAAATAAAATATTTTTTAAAGTATTATTGCCTATTTTAGGAAGAAAAGAAAGTCTTTTGAGTTGTTGTTGAGAACCAGGTGATCTTTGGGTTTGTAATATATAAAGACAAGCACGTGGAGAAACCCTGCTGGAGAATTAAGTTTTAAGAAAATATAAAATGGATCAAAGAGAACAGGAAAGAAGCAGAAAACAGATGACATCTTTTGAACTTCAAGACTCACTATTGCCTCCAGCAATGGTTTTTCCTTTGATATCACATATAAGGAAGCTTCAAAATATCATTTTCCCTTAAAACTAAACTCTTGATTAAGTTTTGAGAACAATGTACAATCGATAAAGGAAGACATGAATGATAACATAGGTTGAGACAAGCACAGATTTATGATCAAATTAAATATAAACTAATATGACACCAAATACAATCAAAAAAACAATGTGGGAGCAGTATAATGTGGTAAAATTTATACCTAATATATTCAAATCTGCAGGTGTCTATTACCTTAAGATGTCCTCAAAAATTTATCTGAGAATTTTTTTGGGTTTAATGACATAAAATCCGCTGCCTTCATGAGATGAAGGTAAAACTTCAATGGTTTTCCACGTTTGAACCTATAGCAATTAAATACCAGGACATTCAAGCCCACTCCTGTATTCTCTCCATCAATAGTGTAGAACTCTCAAAACACGGTACAGATTTTCTCTACTTTTCCACATGCTTAATATTCATTTCCTTTTTGTTGTTGGCTCCCTCATCCTTCTCTAAGTGTAGCAAATCTTTAGAGGCTAAAATGTCTGTCCGTATGAATCATGGTGTCATTGACATTCATCCAGCAGTGCTGAAGGGCAAAGACGGAAACTGTCACTCTTTACCAGAATCCTGCACAGATGATGGTGTCACATCATGATCATGGATTCCTTCAGCATTTGCCATTTAATCCAGGATAGCAACACTGTGAGAAATGACTCCATACCACTGGAAATTATATTCTTACGTTTAATGCAGATTAGTTCATTTGCCCATTTATTTCTTCTGTCAAAATAATTACCCAAGGTATCTATATTATCTTAATTCTTAAAAACTTTGCATGTATATGACTGAACTAGGGACTCTGAATGTGGGTGACAGTTGTGTAACTTGGACAGTTTGTGGGGTAACTAGAAATGGAACCAATATTTATCCCTAGTGCATGAACTGTCTCTTGGAAGCCAATTTCCTGTGGAGGGATACCTTGCTCAGCATAGATACAGTGGGGAGGGCCTGGATCAAGTGATGTTACAGACTTTATTGATTCCCAATGGGAGGTCGGACCCTCTCTATGGAGTGGATGGGGAGTGGGGTGGGGGAAAGGTGGGGGGATCATGAGGATGGGAGGAAGAGGGGACTAATATAGTATATAAAATAAGATTGTTTTAAAAATTTAAAAATTAAAACTAAAATAAAAAACTTTAGTGATTTTCCTTTTATGTAAAAAGAAATGCCTCATGAATGTTTTTTCTTCTAATTTGTGATTAGACTTTTCCAGAATGTATACCTGTCATGTTTGGAACATTACTAATACAAGCCAATACAGTAGTATGTGCCTGCAGAGTCGATTATAACCAAATATTACACTAAATGCTTTACTTTAATCATTAAATTAAGTTTAACTCAAACTCCCTCATCTACTTGAAGATTCTTAAGTACACAAATGAGAAGTGTTTTGTACAAGATCCTAGACAGGAAGTGGCATTAGTGTTAATATAACTAAGCAATGTCTTTATGTCATTCCAGAGTTGTGGGAAGGAGAAAATAACTAAAATGATAATTTTAGATGGTGTTAAATGATATTTGTAATTCTTTATCATTCCCATCTTATCTTCAAGAACTCTGATGGACAAGCTGTCCCACAGCCACTTTATCAACTGTCGCATCTGCCAGTCAACTGAACATGATTCTATAAACTGTCTCATGATTCAGTATCATGGATTGTCAATAATAGGCTTTCTAACTTTCTTTACAAGTAGGCTTTTGTAAATTCCTTTTCTTTGTCTCTATGCACATTTTACAGGGACATTACTTTCACAGTGACCACCCATCGCCTGAGTTACATTTATGTATTCCCAATTTACTTATAATGACGTCTGTAAGGGGAAAACACATTACAGCAAATACATTCAAAAATTTAACTCCACATTGCCCATGTCTTCACTCAGTCATTGCACTTGCTTTGTATACAACTTCAATCACTTTTCTTTTAAGTTTCACTTGTATCCTATTAGAAACAAATGTTTTGTTTCCAGTTTAGCCACTTTTTTTCTAAATATTTGTTCTTCTAAATATTTTCTATTATAAAATTTCCTTTTAAACACACATAAATTATTCTTATAGAGCTTACAAATTTTTCATTAAAAGAAAATTTGGAAAAAATTCAAAGTGGTTATACATCCAGCTCTGAGAACATGTCTGTGCACAATTTTACAAATACGTAATAGAATGGTGATGAGGAAATCCTTATTTAGACTTACCCTCTGTTTTACTCTCTAATATTTTGATAATTTCCTCCAACAGTTTTGTAAAACAATGAAACTTACATTGAAGCACTGAATGCTGAAGCTTGAGAAATAATAAGGGACTCTGGATGCTCTCATTGATGACCTGGGCTTAGGCACTACTACTCACAAGAGTGGTTAAAATTACTGGAACTCAGTTTTCAGGGTTTCCAGGGTTCTGCTCTGGCCTCTGTAGGGAAGAAACAGACATACATAAAATAAATATTTTATTTTTTTAGTAGTAATATGTTAAACACAAATCAGATTTAAGTAACATTTTAATCGTATTGTGAATATTTCTCAGAATTAATTCAGAGCTATCAATAATGATCTTATGCTCTTTTATTGGCCAAAAGGTTTAATTTGAACATGTAATGTTTTTATTTCCAAGATAGAAATCAGAAGCACAAGAAAGCAAACTCAGTATCTCTGAGTGAGCTAATTAGATATTTATTCAACTAAATATTTTTTGTTTCATAATCATGAAAAATTACTATCTGTTTATAATTGCTTAAAATTGAAAAACAAATGCATACTAAAATCTTATGACTATTGCTAAGCTGAATAATGGTATAAAACATATTAATGATAACTAAAATATATATTGACTTCCATAGCCAATGTTATTTGGTGTTTTCAAGAATAATGGTGAATTCCAAGTATTTATTAGAATATTTAATGCATGATGTGATATAAAAATTTATTGTTTTGTTGTATTTTTGGGTTTTAATTAAACATAGTTTCTTTTCTCATACAATACAACCCATCCAGAGTTTCCTGTTTCTCCACTCCTCCCAGTTACCTCCCACTCTCCCCATGATCCACCTCAAGTTCCATTTCCTATCAGAAAAAAAGCAGACCTCCAAAAGATGATAGTCAACAGGCTATCACAAGATACAAAATAGCAAGTGAAAGTTCTCAAATTGAGACTGGACAAGTAGTTCCAATAAGAGGGAAAATGTCCCAAGAACAGACAAAAGAGTCAGAGACACTCCTACAAAGTTAGAAGTCCTACAAAACACCAAGCTAACAGCAACAACAAATCATAATAAATATGCAACTGGCCTTGTACTGACCCAGGTAGGCCTGTGTTTGCGTCTTCTGTCTTTGATCCCATATGAGCCTGGCTTACTAAACTCAGTGAGTTATGTGGTCCTGGTGTTCTCCATCCCCTTTGACTCCTAGAATCTTCCTTCCCCCTCTTTCATGGGGTTGTTAAGCTCTGAGGGTACGGACCCTGTTGAAATCTCCAATTTATACTCTTTCACCACATAATGTCAGGCAGTGGGTCTCTGCATCCACCCCCTTCTTCTGTCAATGGAAGCCTCTTTGATGATGACAAAGCATTGATCTATGAGTATAGGAGAATATCATTAGGAATAATTTTATTGGTTTTTCCCACTTCTATTTGCTGTTACTACTCTAGGCTATTCTGTCTATGGGTTCTGGCTGTCCATGGAGTGGAAGGGATGGTCTTGCTTTGGTGGCATGGAATTCAAGTTAGGCCAAATATTGGAAGACTACTCCCAAAAGTTCTGATACACCATTGCCTCAGAACATTTGATGTACAAGACAAATTGTAAGTGGAAGATTTTGTGGCTGGGTTGATGTCCAGGATTCACTTTCCATAGCCTGTAGAGTACATTCTCACACCAAAGAGAATTCCCTCAAATGATAAAGGATGTAGAAAACAGGATACATTTACACAATGGAACATTACTCCACTGTTAAAAAAATGACATCACGAGATTTGCAGACAAATGGATGCAACTAGAAAAAAAAAACATTATGTGTGAGGTAACCCAGACCTACAAGGTCAAATATGGTATGTATGTACTTACAAGTGGATTTTATCTGTTAAGTAGGTGTTAACCAAGATACAGTCCACAGACATAGAATGATTAGGTTAAGATGTGGGCACTAGGGAGAAGAATGGATCTCCCTGGGGTGGATGAGATTGGGAGCAGGAGGGATTAGTTGTGCTGGAAGTAATGGAGGGAGAGAGTGCAGGGTATGACACCTGGAACTCATAGGGATATAAAGAACAGTGTGTAAACCTAGTGCAATGGTCGGTCTATGAGGTTGATCTGTGACCACTTGTAACTGAAGATTCAGAGTCTGATCTGGACATCTTTTATAGCCAGGCAAGAATTGCAGTGGTGGTACTGAGTTGCAGTTGGAGTCATTGGCCAAGGGGTTTCTGTCAAGATCCGTACACAACCCTAGCTTATGCTGGGATAAAGTGTTGTTCTCCAATAACTGACAGCAGGGCCCATTGCAAAAGAAAGCCTTATATAACTCATTGAATGTTAAGAGGTAGCACTGATGCTACATCCCAACATCTAAAATTTTATTCATAAAAGCAAATAAATACTATGAAATAAACAAATGGCTGAAACCATAGAATCTTAATTAATCCATAAACTAAGTACTCATAATACAATACAAAACCCTTTAGAATTATAAAACATTTATTTCTAGTTTACTCATTTGATTGTAGATCTTATGTTTTATTTATACACAAACGATCCATGATTAATAAAAAGATTAATGCAGGTATATATTGTTCGTTTTGTTTCTAAGGTAGGTTACTTAATAAATCACATTTTAATGAAGTCAGTGTTGATCATATTATTTAAAGAATGAGCTGGCATTAACTAAGGGAGAGATATTTATGTTATGGGAAGGCCACTTATTTGTTCTTGGCTGCTCAGCCCCAAAATAACCACACAGAAACTGTATTAATTAAATTATTGCTTGGTTGATAACTTAAGCATATTGCTAGCTAGCTCTCATATCTTTGGTTAATCCATTTCTGTTATTTTATATTTTACCACAGGGCTCATAGCCTACCACCAAGTTTCCAGCTTGCAGCTTGTGTCTTTCTCTTCTGGCAGTTCCATGGCTTCTCCTGACTTGGCCTCATTTCTCACAGCATTCAGTTTAGTTTTCCCTACCTACCTCCATTCTGCCCTGTGCAGGCCCAAGACAGTTTATCTATTCATTAACCAATAAAAGCAACACATATACAGAAGGACTTCCCACACCATATTTACTTCCAACTTTAATAATGTTTAATTCTAGTTTACATTCAGAGAGAAGATCAAAGGGAATTTTAACTTTCAACAACCTCACATGACAGCATATGCAAAAGGCAGTTATTACTCAAAATAACTGTTATTTGCATTGACTTACACCATTTTATTACTCTCTTTTTTAAAACCTTTCTGTGTTTATGTATGTATAGGTGGAGTGATGTTGCCATGACGTGGAATTTGACATGTGCACATCAGAGAACAACTTGATAGAGTCAGTTCTCTGTTCTACTTTGTGGGGTGCAGGAATGGAAGTCACGTCCTCAGCCTTTATCAGTGAAAACATTTCAATTTCTCTGTACTGTTCAGTTTCTTTTTTAAATTTACATAAATAAGACAGTTGTTTGTAACACAAAGCTTGAATGCATTAAAAGTAGTGTGTAATTATTTTCAGTGTTACTCATTCATTTATTTTTGGCCTTTTCAATGTGGAAAAAGGTCAGAATTTTTATCTAGGTACATCATGTAAGTCTCTAGCAACTACCCATATAAACTAGCAATTACTCAAATAAATCTATGGCATCATCTGTGTGGTGGCATGTACAGAACTGGCTTTTTTTAATCAGAGACATCATGGCAAACAAGCTCTTCATTTCTTTATCTTTAATTTTACTTCCTACCCCACTGTCACTGTTACTGAACTTCTTGGACTAATTCTATTTTTCTTATCCCCCTCATTTATCTCCTCCTTCAAGACATTTGTGAAAACTCATCTCTGAATGAAGCATCTCCACTTTGAAACACTTCCACATACTTACAGAAAATTTCTTTCACATTTTATTTAATTAAAATATTATGCAAATAAGGAGGGGGTAGCACAGACCTTTAATTCAAGCACTCAGGAAGCAGAGACAGGCAGAGGTCTGACTTCAAGGCCAGTCTGCTATAAAGAGTGAGTTCCAGAGCTGTCAGAACTTCACTGAGAAACCCAGTCTCAAAACAAACACCATGGTTATGTGATATACCGTGTATTCATAAGTAACACTAAAAGTAATTGGTTGCAATCACCATAGGTGTTATAAATAAGGTATATTTTAGTTTAGAAAAAACTAATTCTTGTAAATAAAAATGAATTAATAATCAATATGGTATTCAACAAAAGATCAGGCATAACTTTCAAATATTTTTTTCAAATTTATTTGTAGCAATTGGCTTCTAGAAGTGCTACATTGAGATACTGAATACAAATAAATACTGTATCAGGAATGTAATATGGCATGCTTAATAATTATTATCAAATATGTATCTCATTAAAACAATGACCATGAGACTGTGACAAACTAACATTTATTTTGTAAAGGCCTGTAAAACATCCAGACGCTAACCTGTGTCCTCACTCTCAGGGCTAGCTGAAGACATCCATACACAATCCTACTCTACCCACACACGCACCCAGTGCCTGCTAGTGCAGGACTAGTAGATATCATTACGTGAGTAAATATATGGTGGGAAAAAAAAGGAGAGGAAGAGAAGCAGAATTATTCATGTGCTGTAGAAAGAGACAGAACTGAAAAGGCAAAGATGGTGAAGACTATAATATATGAGAAACCTCTTTTATGTTGTTGGTAAGTGAAGTCCAAGATATTCCCCAAACAGAATAGACTATTGTTTTTGCCCCTTGTTGCTTCCCTGAAATTTCAGGTTAATTCCTATCGTTGAGACATCATGCACTTGGACAAGGGATTCAAGCGATTTAAACTAGAACTAATTCCTCCCTGAAAACTATCTTTCTTAGTGCTAGGAGTTAATGTGGAAATTGTTAAGGTAGGAAAGAAATGAATAGTCCTGCTTAGCTGTCATGACTGAACCACAACTGCGACCTAAAGTGGCAATCAAGGCACTCCTACCTTTGAAGTAAACAACAGCTTCCTAGATATATTTATTTATTCAGGTGTAAACATAGCCAACTACTTGTGTCTCTAATAAAGGTCCTAGACCTTAGGTCTTAATTTAAACCTATTACTACCTCTTTAATAAACCAGTATAATTTTTGTCTCTGAAAGAAATCATTACAGAAAACTAAAAATCTAGTCAAAATGCAGGGAATGACAATACCATGGCAAACCTCAGTGGATATATTTATAAGAAAACTCCTTTACCTTAGGTGAAGACACAAGACGGAGGAGGTTTGGAAAGATTCTGAGGACCAGAAAGACTTCTGAAATCAAGTCTAGCTGTCACCAGAAAGGTATACCTGTAAAATGTCAACAATTAAAATTGCCTTAACAAGACCTAAAAAATTCCAACAACAGTTGGCATCCCAGTTTAACAGCTGAAATTTTACTCCTATCAGAAAAGAACCAGGCACTTATCAATTGCTGAGAGATTGGATTGAGGTTGGTCTTCCACAGGACTGAGCCTCCTACTTGGTTATCTAGTGCTGAATTGTTAGCCCTAGAAAGATATATATCTAGGGAAGACTGAATACTCAGCAGGAAATGATTGAAATAAATGAATAAGTAAAGTAAATTATATTACATATGAATTATATTATATATGAATTATATTATATATGAATAAGTAAAATAACATTATATTAAATATAAAGTTATTTTTGCCAACAAACATTGTAAAATTATTTCAAATCTTTATGGGAAATATGGGCTAGGTAGAATGAACTTATTATAAAATAAAAGGATAAAACATCAAAACAATACTTCACTAATTGTAAGCATTATATTTTAAGTCATATAGTTTCTCAAATATGAGTAGAAATAATAACATTTTAATGGGAAAACAGTCCATAGCAACTTCTTATTCATAGAATTCAGGCAATCCAATTGATCCCACTTAAATATCAGCTATAATTAATCTACTATAACAAAATTTTCATGACCTGGAATCGGTTCTGTTTTCATCACTTTACAGGAAGGGCTGTGCTTGCAGTTCAAACTCTAAGACAGTTTTGTACATCTCTTTCTATAAAAAATTATTTCATTTATGCTGCCTCATACTCTCTGAATATGTGATGTATTCCCATTAAAACAAGTCTCAAATATCTCTTTTTCAGTATTCAGAAACTTATATAATTTATGTATAGCTAATAGTCATAAGTTTTTTTTCTGTATTATGCTCAGCAAGAGGGAGATGAATGGTAAATGTAGCCATGCAATATTCAACTAACAGGAAGGTCAAGAAATGGCAACAAATGACTCATAATTTATATGATTAGCAAAGAACATAAACTTCATACTTCAATATGAATTCACAGAGTAGAATATAGATCTAGAAATTTATGTGACCAAACATGAGATATTCAGAGAAGAAAAGAACACCATTATAGAGGGCGTGGACCAAATGCAATTTGAAATTCAAAGTATTTACATCCTGCTTGAGATCAAAATCTAAACAGATATGAGAGTTTCATGCTTGATCCAGTTATAGTGAATTTTGCTGATGCATGTTACTTCAATATAGCTCAAGATGTCCTGATATAGAGACATAGATATATAACATAGGTACATAAACATTGCTGAACACGGGGAAATCACAGTGCAGTAAACAATATAATGCAATTCCATCACTCTGGTGGTGACAGTTCATAATCCTCAACTGAACCATCCTACTACCCACCTGTCATTATTAATAATATTCATTTGCTGAAAAAATAGCAAAAGACAGCCTGTTAAAGTACATTTTATAGAACACACTCATAGAGTATAAGACAACAAATTATATGCACAAAATGAGTGGGTTACATCTAAATGCCTTGGATATTTCAGAATAAGCATATTAATGGAATTATTTAAAGCTTTTTCTCTTGCATATCATCAGATGTCATATTATGTGTTTGTTGGTTAAAGAGTGCAAAGAGCATTTGGTTCCACACAGAGGCATATTTGGTCAAAGGGGTGCTACATTAAGAACTCTGGATTTAAACATGCTGTCTCTGTGACTTTAAAACTCTTGAGATGCTAATTGAATCCCATACAACTCATCTCACTGTATTGATTAATATATCAGTCAATGTTCTCTTCTAAAGGCTGACATGTAAGTCCAAAGTCAAAACATGTTACATCTTCATTCAATACCTGGGCTACCATGGAATATTCAGCAAATTAGTTTTACATTGCCCCAAGTAATTGGAAATGTCATTATTTTTAAAAAAATTTTAGATGAATAGCTTTATAAATATAATTTGCCCCTCAGAGTCTTTCCTTTGTGACAAGGTAGTGACATCAGAATAACATAAAGAATATGTTATGCCAGTGTGGAGAAGTTACAGCTCTCTAAGAGTACATGCTGAGTTGCAGCCCTAAGGGCAGGACATATAAATATGCATGCTAGGTTGGAAAGCTTAAGTGCTTGCTTTACTACATTAGCACTTCTTCACAACCAATCTGCCTCATCCTTCCCCCAAATCCTGCAACACTATCTATCAGGTGTTCTTCACTAGATGTAATCCTATCAAATGAATTCTTTCCCTTTATTCCCAGATTGCATTCACAGTGTTATCCCGAGGCTTTGTTTTGTAGGGAAAGATGGATCATATCTGATGTGTGAACTCCTGCCTCATGATTTTCTGCCAGTTCATCAGTATGCAATACTGATACTGCCATTGAATCATTTCTATAAAATGATCCTATGTTTATTCAAAGCTATCCATCTTACAATTACCCCCTAGAACTCAGATTTCCTACTCACACTTTTACAAATCTCATAGAAAATACATCATATATATCAAAGTGATATACATGGGACAATAGTCTGTGTTGCGGGAGCTCCTTCCGCTCCTTCAGCCAATAGCCGCTGAGATACNACCCTTAAAATAAATACCCCTTTAATTCCCAACTGGTGTGGGATTGTTTATGACTTACGCCTTCAAGTCTGTACCATGCCACTTGTATTTTAATAAAATGCTGTTTGACCAGTAGCCAGGCAGGAAGTAGAGGTTGGGCAACACGAACAGGAGAATTCTGGGAAGAGGAAAGATTCAGTATGCAGTCGTCATCCAGACACAGAGAAAGCAAGATGTGACTGCCTCACCAAAAAAAGGTACTAAGCCACATGGCTAACACATATAGAATTATGGGCTAATATTAGTTATAAGAGTTAATAAGAAAAAAAGAGTTAATAAGAAGCCTGAGCTAATAGGCCAATCAGTTTATAATTAATGTAGACCTCTGTGTGATTTTTTGGGACTTAACGACTGTGGGACCAGGCTGGCCAGAAAGTTCTGTCAGCAGAATGATGCCAACATGGGCAACTGTATCCACATAAAATCTGAGAGAGCTTGGGAAGTAATTCTAGACACAAAAGGACAGAGTTAACCACCACTTCTTAGTAGCAGCATTTTCAAGGGAGTGCTCTGTTTGCTAGAGGCAAGCATGTCTCGTTTTAAAGAGGCTTCCTTACTCAGTCTAGTTGCAAAAAGCATGCAGCTCTTTTAAGAGACCCCACCAAAAACACTTAAATGATATTGATGAATAGCCAATCACATGTTTTTTGGTCATGGCAGGGACCTTGAAACTCCATAGAGTTCTGGCAATAAACATAGCTCTAGCCAGTACCTCCACCATGAGGCTATACTCTCAGAAAGCTAAGAAATGGGGTGGATTCAGCCATCAAAGCCACAATCTTAATCCTAGCCAGATCACATAGCAAATTAAAGATTTATGTGGTCAGAAAAAGAGAGATATACAGTAAAGATAAATTCTGACAAAAAAGTGACTTACAGTGTATTTAAAAAGGGATTATGGAGTTTGCCTTTATTTAGAATGTTGGTTACAGGTTGTTTTGGATAACGGTCAAGAGAAAAACTAAACATTATATATATATTTATCAGGGCAAAATGCATAATATATATATAAAGCATAATGAAGAAAAACAAAGGATAAGTAATAAGCATAATAATTTAAGCAATAACACATCATTTGCTGTCCCAAAGACCATATGACTCTTTTCTGTTTGCATGGCTCTTTTTGGCAATCTCTATTTTCACTTCCAATGTGTTTATACTCTCTTCTCTGTCAATTCAAAACTCTACAGTGGTTGACTTTGTTTCTCCATTGCTGTTCTGCAGATGATTCCAAATATATATGGTTGTAATATATGACAATAAATATGACTGGAAACAAGTAAAGATTCTCTTTTGTAATTTGCTCATTCTCAAACTTCGCTATAGCCCTTTATTTCTGGAATCAGGTCAAGGACTTCATATGCTCTGCCCTAACTCCATCAGCTGTGGTCAGGTTAATTTTGTTACTACTTTGAATTGTTTTCAATCACAAAACACCAACTATTATATTTTTCATAAACTGTGAAAAATATTGACATTCTATTGACTTTTGATTTTATTCTAGTTTTGACATTCAGATTGTTGCATATTGTTTCTAGACTAGTATACTTACCCAGAAAATTGAATTTTGTGAGTATCTACTGATGAGTAACTCATTTTAGGTGTTCAATGTCTCTGTTTCAAATATATAAAGCTGTTAAAACAATGTAGGAGTAAGTCATCTTTCAATGAACCATTTTTCAGTCTATGTAGGTACCAGGAGTGAAGACATGGCATTGATGATATTCAGACACTTGGAGAATTTTCAGAAAGGAAGAGGAGAGAAGAGGGAAAAGCAAGATGGAAAGATAATTTAGCTACAAACATCAAAACCTATATCTAGGTTTTCTGTGTCAGCTTCTGGCAATACATTAGAAACAAAATGATCATAAATTTTCAGGTGTTCCATCAACCAAAGGAAATATCTTGAATTTTATAATACATAAGCATGCAAATAAATGCCTCCATATGTGCTCATGGTTTATTTCATACAAGATATAATGAAACATACTCAGAATACATCTCCACTAAGTCAATGCTACATAGGAGAAATTATTTTCTCTAAAACTGTATGTTGCTGTATTAAAATCAATGAATGAATGCTAGTGTCCAGCATATAATTTAGCTGGTGAGGCATATAATATAAACTGTTTTACTGGAAGGATCAAAGTCTATTGTCCTTAGTATGGATAAATAAAAAAAATGTATATTTTAGTATTTATAAGCAGTCAAAGGAGACTTTTGCTGTTGTTAATTTTCTTCCTTAAAATTTACCAGGGCAAAATGCATAATACATATAATGAGTCAGAAATGATCATTATTCATTTACAACCTCTCTAGTTAGAGTGAAATAATGCCATTTTTAGGTCATTGTGGGAATGATGTTGCTAGTGTACGTGAACTGAATAGAGTAAGTCTTGGTGCCAAGGTTAATGCATCAACTTCGGGTAGTTGCTTTGTTGAATTCTGTTAAATATTCCTGAGGATCTCTAACCCTCTGAGACAGACTGAAATGAAAAGGAATTTAATTAGAATGTGCTGGGAATGTAATGTGATATACTAAGCTTTTATGAAGAAAACTTGTGCTGAGCCACAGTGTTGCTGGCCCTGATTATCACACTAGAAAAACAGGACACACATATGAAAATATAATCAGGAGAAAATAAAGGAAATATGTGAAAAGGTAGTAATTTAATAATACTTACACCAAAAACAAAACTGATTTTAAAAAGGAGAGCTTTTCTTTACCTGTGAAATGGAATTAAAATTTGGGCTTAATTTTCAAACTGCATCCAAGGACAGTTATACTATGCTGTCTTTAGACATTGGAATGCAGCACTCCTGTGATTAATTTCAAAGGCACATAAGAACAGGGTTATTATTAAGTTAGTCCGTTAATACAAAATCTGTCAAGGAGGCCTTGAAGTGGAAAGCAAGTACATACATACAAATTTTAGGTTAAAATGCCTTGAACCTAAGCATTTGACTATTTTCATTTTATTTATCAAAGGGCTCAAAATTAAGTCAATTATGCAACTCAGCTATATTTTGTATCAACATGTGTGATAGATAGTTAGATAGATAGACAGACAGACAGACAGACAGATGATAGATAGATGATAGATAGA